>JARVZY010010565.1:0-40000 GCA_030686995.1 Artemisia argyi | reverse complement strand
TATCCCAATTACACCATTCTTCAGAAATTAATTAGATGGAAATTTACATTTATTCAATGGATAAACCAATGCAACATAGGTGATTGTTTAATATAAAACTCAATGTATAAGCCATAACATATGTTCTAACTATATATCAATTTAAATATTAAAAAAAACTTACATGATTTGTAGATCGTGAGAATATAATTCAAACATAAGAACCCAACGACCCGATCATCTTTGTTTTAGGGATCTTTTTTCGACGGTGGTAAGATCTTGATGAAGGGAGACAGAAAAGAATGGATCTATTGATATAACGATCGGATCTTGTTACTTTTATGGCTCGATCCAAAGAGATATGTGATGTTTAATATTTTTTTCATGCCGAACAATAGATCTAAAAAAAGAGGGCGTCGGTTTTTAGAGTGGTGGTTTTTAGGTTAGAGAGAAAATATGGAGAACGTAATTGAAGAAATTGTTTCCAGCACTTTTTGAGGATAAAGATGTAAAGTGTAATACCAACAGTACCCTTTTAGCCTTTTGTTTAATTGAAGAAAAATCATCATATTTTGTTTAATTAGAGTTTTGGTACTTTTAATCTTAACCTTTAATTAAACTCATCTAATGGCCCAGATTCTTTTTAACGGTTCTATAAAGTTCTGTACAAAAATCTGGTTGTGCATTGTGTATATATATATATATATATATATATATATATATATATATATATATATATATATATATATATATATATATATATATATATATATATATATATATATATATATGTGTGTGTGTGTGTGTGTGTGTGTGTGTGTAACACATCATTTGTAAAAAAAGCTGAAAATCTTTTTTTTATAGAAGACAATAAATGTTTCAACTAATTGGTTTAATTATCGTACTGTATGTTAAAAAAAGTTCAATTACAATTTATTAGCATAAACGTTACCCGAAACACTTAACCAAAATACACCAACTATAATCATTTGTTGCTGTAAAGTCTCATCGCTATGTAAGGGTACTCGTCTAGTATTATATTAAACTACTACAGAGTATTAAACACTTATGACATTTTATTAATAGAAAACTTTATAAAATATTAAGTTACTATATAATACTGTCTTTATTACAAGCATTTATGACATTTTTAATATAAAGCATTTATGACATTTTATTAATTGTACTTTATTACATGAATATACTTTATATGTCTTCCACTTCTATATATATTTGAGACATAAGAGTACAAATAAAATGCCGAAAAACACTTCATACAAATCAAGCATGAATTTGATAATGTGTGCTCTTTTTATTCTCACAGCCTTGTCATGCGGTTTTGCTGAAAGGCCAAATGATTTTATTCGTTATACTAAAGCTAGGATCTTTATCAAGTCCAATATTGGAGATAGTCTTTCGTTCCATCTCTATGAAAAAACAAAAGATTATGGAAATCATACAATTGGTATATATGGAGAGTTTGATTGGGAATTTGGAATAGGTATTGGTTCACATGTTAAAGGGGATTTTTGGTTGGCAGGAAAGAAAAATGCAACTGTTGATCTTTTTACATATGAGATTTGGCAAATTTGTAAACATGGAAGCCCATTTGCCACCCAACATTGTTATTGGACGGTACTTCATGAAGGATTCTATCTTAGTAAATATAACCATACTTTTCCTCAAGATTGGGTGCTCAGGCAGGGATGGCAAGACTTGTAATTGCTTTTGTTCATCAATCTAATCTAAATGTCAATTCAAGTTAACTTATAAGATTGTCTTTGAATGGCCTTTAATGAAATAAAGCTTTTTGACTATTTGTGTTTTTATTTATGTTTATCATTTCACTACATGTTCTTCATTATGAACTGATATATAAAAGTAAGTAATTGTATTTTAGATCTATAATCAAATGGTTTTTGGTCTAATACTATGTAAGTAATTATTCATAAAAAACTTGTTTAAAATTTGTTTTGATACACTATATGATGGTTATGTAGTGTGGAACACAAAAGTAATATGAAGTGAGAATTTGATAGCTGAGAGATTCGTATTCTTTATCAGACTCAAATTTGATCCTCCATTAATATATATATATATATATATATATATATATATATATATATATATATATATATATATATATATATATATATATATATATATATATATACTAGCTTTCTAAGCTCGCCCGATGGGCTGGCATGACTTATAAGCCCTACCGGGCTCAAATCCCTCGCCCTCCCGGGCATATAAGTCCGTCCTGAAGGGCGGACATGTCTTATAATTATCGTTGACATATTTTACTATAGCAAAAAGAAGGGTGGTAAAAAATTTATGATGATCGTTTTCATATCCCGCTCGGTTGTTGGACATGATTTATAAATATCAATTGAAAAAGTAACTTAATGAAAATAAACTATAAACATACCAAATTATTTATTGTAACACATAGTATACGAATTAAACTCAAATGAACGTCATTAGAGCATACGTGAACTTATAGTCATTCAGTTTCTTTTGATGTCCTTACTGCAAAGACAGGCTAGATACTCAAACTATACGACACACCGAGATAAAATACGATAAGACATTAGTAGTTAAAATACTAATATTCAAACTATAAGTGACGCGACCGGAGACCCACGTGGTGCCTGTAGGTCCATAATCTCAGACATTTGGGATATCCTATCTAACTGCTTCTTGTTGTACATTACCGGAAATAAGGCCATATGTTTGAGAACACCAATTTGAGTTTGCAAGAACTTGACGTAACCGGGAATTAGCTTATAAAGTTCTTGTGTCTTCTCGCGTATCTTCCTTTGCCTCACCCTTGCCGCCAAACTTTGTGCTCATAAACTTATTTCTTATAGCTCCTTCCCTCGCGTTGTGAATATGCCAATTTGCAACACAGATCGAGAGTTATTTTGATATGAATTCATATTATTATACTACTTCAATGATTTTCCATGATAATATTACCTCTTCCCGCCTTCAAATCTAGTTTTTCGACCTCAAATCTATAACATCACCAACCATAAACCTCATACGTGGGTCCAGCTGTTGGTTGTTTAATAGCTCATTGAGTCTGCTAAAGTAAAGATCATTAATTCTCTTTGACTTTTGCACCTCCCCATTGCAAATTAAGTGCCCCTTTCCTCTAAAAAAGTAACAACTAACGACTTCAGCAAAAAAAAGTGTATATATACTAATGATCAGCAAAGGGTAGCCCTAAGAATATTAAATCGATGGATACATTCATGTATACATACTCATACATTCACATATGCATACAAAGATGCTTAAATACATTTTCATATGGTGCCAATAGTATTTGAGGTTGGGGAATATAAATTTTGGATAAAGCATATAAAGTTTTTTAAAAAACAGTACTTTTGCAGTCGGGAATACAAATGATACATTACACACTAACCTTTTGGACATCAATAAAATGACCTCCAAGGTTCTTGAGCTCTTCCTTGTACACATGAATTAACAGGTCCATAGCACCCTGGCCAAAAATCATTAAGTTATTTATTTATGTAGGGCAAAAGATGCAACAGTTTTGATGTCTCGCAATAGGTTCTTGAACTCTTCCTTATAGTACAAGACTACTGATCTCACTTTCTTATGATAAGGTGAATTAAAAGGTTTTATACACTCGAATTAGTATCATAACAGATACTCTATTCTAATGAAGAGCTTTATACTTGGTGTACCTTGCTAGAGACTAAGTGTCAGCGTGTCATGAAAACTTAAGTTCTAATGAAGAGCTTTATACTTGGTGTACCTTGCTATAGACTAAGTGTCAGAGTGTCATGAAAACTTAAGTTCCAATTTAACTTGAAATAATGGGAGGTAAAGTGAGCTCCTACTGGGCAAGGCAAATCCCTTCAAGTGGTCATGTATAAGGTTAATACAAAAGTTGTTTTGCTACTATTATATACATCATTCTTGTATTCTTAATGCTATAAGTGCTAGACATGTTTTCGATAAGCTATGTTATGATATAGCGTATATATACGACATGTATCATAGACAACTAAAAAGTTTTGGACCTGTTTCATTTTTAGCTACTATACCCATTTGGCCCGTCAGATGGTAATGATTTTGTAGCATTTGTCTATTAAATTGATCCTTTACACATGGAATTCATTCTAGGGATGGGATTTTGTCTATTAAATTTTGTTATATAGTAGTTCTCTAAACAACTTTAATATAAGTCGTATTATTAACAAAATCTCTAATAACTCCTATATACGCCGAATCAATAAGCAGTAATTATGTAGTTATAAAAAGCTATCCCAAACAACCCATATATAAGAAATTGCATTAACAAACTCCAAACATAAAGGCTAATTAGTGGTGTTATACTAATTAGTTGTTTTATTAAAAACTATAAACGTTGATGCCATTAGCGGATGAGATAAAATTAGACGTTATATAAACTTTAGAGCAATGAATAGAGAACAATACATGTGTCTATGGGTTTCACGTTTCCAGTGACATCTTCCTCTCCTTGGTGTTTCTCCAGAATAGCAATCCTATTTACAAAAATGAGAAATCGAGGTTTATAAAGTGACCAAGTTAGAAGTGGCTATATAAAAGGATCCAAACTATTTTGTGACCCCTAACATCAGTATCCATATCTGAACGTATACAATGGAGTTCCCGTATCAATAAAGTTATGTGTTTTTTGTGTTAGAAGTACCTTTATTTGAGCCCTTTTATTTTAGAACAAAAACTTGACTTGCATAAGCTCTAAAGTTAATATTCTTCCGAGTTCCTTACTTTGTTTATCATCTGAATGTGGGCATTCATTAAAAAGTCTACAGTCAGCGGACACAACATACATATAAACTGAAGTCAAAAGAATACCTTAAAATAAAAAATAAAAACAAACGAATAGTAGTTCTTATGAAATTATGCCCCTTATTCCTAGATCTGATATAGTGCAAACCTGATACACAAGAGTTGAGCAATTAGTACACGCGTCATGATGAACGGGTCATGCAACCGGTCAAATTCAATGAATTAGCTATGAGTTATAAATACTTATTTGGATGTGACGCTAAAAATACATTTGCCTTTTAGTTAATATATTACAATAAATTTGGCCCGTTTGTGATAAAACACAACCCAAATTGACCCATTCATTAGTATATGGGTCCAAATTTCTCGAAAGTTATGGAAAGAAGTATGACAAGTATCAACGCCAACGATAATCGTCTTGACCCATTCACATACTAACTAACAGGTCATTTAGGTTACGCTTTATCACAAACAAATCGAATAGGTTAAGAGATTTAACTATAAATAAAGCGTGTCAAGAGGGAAGTCATCTAGAATGTATTCAAGTGAATGGAGAAATATAAATGACTATCTAAAACATATAAAATAAATTACTATATGTAGAAAGGCCGGATAAAAACAGACAAAACCACATATGCTCGTCTGGTATAGTTAATATATATGAATGTACATAATACACTACAAAATTTGAACTAACCTATTGCTGAAATAACAAAACTTCTGTAATCATATCTGACACACTTGTTATTTACAAAATAACAAAGTTTGGACAATGTGTGTTTTCAGGTTAATTCATTTCAAACTTGTAAACAGACATTTTTTGGTCAACCAGTTTCAAACCAGGCTAAAAACTACCCATTTTGACCAGTTATCAACCTACCCAACCCAATTCTCAACCACTAAAAATGACAAATAAAAAGTGTAATAAAAGATAAGAACATGCTCCCGTAATTCCTTGAGATCAAACTCATCTTTTTGTGAAAGAGCATTGTCCATTGACTAAGACTGCATCGGTGAGCTACTTTTGCTCTTTTTAATAAGTCTCTCCAGCACTAATGCTTGTTTTTGCAAAGCAAGTTGTTTTTTTTGGTTCAGTTTCTTCCTTCTCGAGACACCTCTGTTCTTTCTCCACTTTCTTGGCTTCCTCTTGCTGCTTTTTCAACTGTTTTTTCATTTCAATCTAACGACGTTTTTCCTATTTTACTGCCTCTTCTTGCAGCCGCTTCTGCTCTTTTTCTTGCAATAAAATATGTAGTTCAGAAAACAAATATCACAAAAAATATCACACTGAACTGAAAAGGTGGCCTGCCAATGACGAAGAAATCGCCTCCTCATTTCTAGAACAAAAAAAAGGAGTTTTTACCAAGGGTGTTAGGATGAGTGTCTAAGTCTGATTATTGCAATTTAAGGATGCAAGAACAGATGTGTGAGTAAACTTTTTAAAACTATAACTTTCATGATGATTCAAAAGTTTGAATAATAAGGTATGGTATGTAAAAGTATCCAAATTATTTGACTCTTCAATATAAACTAAGTCAGTCTACAAATACATTATCATAGTTAATATTGAACAAAACTATTCATTGAGTAATAATTTAAACTTCAGGTAAGAAACTATGTACTTTTGAGCTTTGAACTCCTTCGTGCCATCAACATACATGTCATATTATATTCTCTGGTCCATGAAACATGTTTTTAACTTACTTTAAATACTCTAACGTGTCATTGGTTGTGAGTTTTTGTTAACTACTTTCACCTCCAACCCATCCGCCTCTTCCTAAACTTGGAGCTGCACCTCCCAAAACTTTGCCAACTCCTTTTACTTGGACATGGGGTTCAACTCCTTCATATAGTTCCAATCTACATTCGATGTTAAAGTAGTACGCCTCTTACTATGCTGTACAGTTCAGGTGAGGATGAAGATTATTAGGTTCAGGATTTAACCTGCTGAAAGGGCATATGTCACCATCAAAATATCCCTTTTTCAAGGGTTTATGATTGTAATAAATTGTTTCACCTAAAAATGTTCATTACATTATTGTATAATTTCCCTATAAAAGTGAGCATAAGTACTTTTTATCACAAGTTGCCCTTCTAAATTTCTTGAAAGAGTAAGACCAAAGTTATATTTGAAAACAATATGCAAATTCGACCTCAGAAGTCAAAGTGTACCTTAAACTCGAAAGGGTTTCATAAAGTGTATACTTATATCATGCCTAAGTTGGTTCCTTGATCAAATCTCCATCCGAGCCTCCATTAAGTTCAGCAAGTTTCGCTTGCAATCGCTCATACTTATCTTTAATAGCAGCAGAACTCAATACATCAACTTAATCCTGAAACAAAACAAAGAACGACACTCACAAACATGAATTTCTGAAATTGCCTTTTTCAATATATGATAGATTAAAATGGATAATTGCAAATGTAGTTTTTCATTTAGTTGTTTAAGGTTACATCGAGTCTCAAAATCAACTCAAATTACCCCGATCATAAATACTACCTGATTAGATGTCTTTAGACTCATTTCATGTGGCTTTAGAGCTTATATTGTCATAGGGTTAGTTGGATAGAATGACATGTCAAAAGGTAAACTTATCATCCAACCCCACATTAAAATCTCATTTACTGAAAGATTTGTATCTACCATAGTGTGTTAGAGAAGACATTGGCCACCAAAAGAGAAAAAAGCTAGGTGACAATTGAAGCCTTGATTCAAGAAATAAACTTGTCAATTGAAATTTCGCGTAGTTTCAAACTGTAATAGAATAAATATACAGACTTGCCAACTACCTCAAGGAGATCAGATAGATTGAAGTCTTGAGATTCACTTTGAGGAAGTTTATTGCAAATCAAATATAATTCCTTGGGATCTTGCTGGAAAATATTAATATACGAACTGAATTTGCTCCTTCCAACTCAGTAGATTGACATCGCATAGTATATACTTACAACTAATATTAAGAAGAGTACCATTACAGTAAATTCGTCATCAAACACCCAATAAAATGCTTGGTAGAATTCATTCCTAAAAACAACAAAATCAGAACATGGGTCTGACATTTTCTCAATAACCATATATATATATTTTTTGGTAAATGTGTATACCTAGCTTGTTCAGCAATTAGTTGATCCATCTCATCAAATTTCCATGTAAGAACTTCAACTCCTACTGGCGAAACCAAATGCAGTACCAGACCCTCCAAAGTTCTAGGGAAATGTTGCTAACAAAAGACAAGCATTTAGGGGTCAGTTGGTATCGGAATGTCAGGTAGTCTATGTTGTGGTGCATTGGCTGTGTGGTCAAGCTAGAAAATTGATCTTCTATAAAAGGCGTATAAAATGCTTAATAATGTTTAAAACTACTTATGCTTTTAACCGTGTTTTATAATGCAGGTCTTAGTCTGCTTTAGTATTGCATCATCTTTCTAAGCAAACACATTCGCAAAAACCCTCATATAAATTGATTATCTGATTATTGCATCTCGGGTTTACAACACTTCAGTAACAACCCTTTCTATAATAATTTATAATCTACGGCTAGAAACAGGTTATAAATAATCAAATATAATACTAATAAAACGGATTTTATAGAATGTTGGTTATAAATGATCAAACTTAATACTAACAAAACTGAATATATATTATGTTTGAGCAAAATTACATTACCTTTATCCACAATATCTCACATAATTAAGAGGTGTCAGCGTAGCTAGCATGTCGTTGCTTATGCTTTTGGATTCCACACCAGTTGCATGATTCAGGCTCGGATGAACCTCTGTGACTATAGTATAGAAATCAATCCCGTGTACAACACAAAGATCATGTACCGTGCTAACTAACTCAAGGACCTTGTGAAGTCTATCACTATGTAAAATCAAACAAAAGTCAAAATCAACCATCACATAGCTTCGAGTATGCGATACAGATTTACCTTTTCTTTTTGAAGGTCTTGCAGCTGCTCATGGAATTCATCCAACTTTTTTTTTTTTTTTTTTTTTTTTTTTTTTTTTTTTTTTTTTTTTTCTTGAACGGCAATTCATCCAACTTCATCAAGGATAAATCAGACACGTCAACAACAACTTGGGTTCCTGCACGGTCATTGTTCCTTGCAATTTCTCCACGTCTTTTGAGGATTTGTGTTTGGACATCAGTGCACCACCTGAGTTGCAGACAAAAAAAAAAAAAAAAACCAATTGCAGACACCAATCCAAACAACAGTATCAACAGACTGAAATTACACCTTCTTCATCGGCAAACACACCTTGAATAGCACAATGGATCATACCACAGTGATGGCAACAAAACCATGTATAGCTAAGTGCCTGTTAAAGTTTATTACCTCAAGTAATCTGGAAAACACTCCAAAATCAGAGAAAATAGTGACGACTGAATAACATCTTGACCGAATGAAAAAGAGCATACAAAATTGCCTCTACTATGAACAAAAAAGAACCTCTGGATCATGGCTTTGGAATTCGGTTTTATATCAAAATTCAGGGTGTCAGCTTCTGGAACAATCCTTTCCCTCTAGATGTCTTCGCTATCAGCATGCTATGTTGTAGAAGCTCATGTTAGTAGTGGAATCATTGAACGTGATAGAGCTAAATTATAAGAAATAATTTATAATCAGATTAAGTAAATAACAATCATCTGTTATGTCAAAATTTTCAAACAAAACTACATGACCACCACGGTCTCGAGTAGCAAGAAGGTCCTCAAATTTATCAAATTCTATAGCTGAAATTATATACAGATAGTTTTTTGGGGGTCATCACAGCCCGTCTTCACCCACTCAAAATATTACTCATTCAGATCTAGACTTGTTTCTACCTGCTACCCCCTATTTGACCTGTCACTTTCCACCTCTAATATCCAGGAATGTCATTCAGAAGAAAATTTTTGCTTAAGACAAGCTACATCAGATGTGAATACACTAACATATGCGTTCTTACTCAAACATGACTTTGCCAACATTTTGTCTTCGTTCAAGTGTAGTTATATTTAATTTTTCGTTTGATATTTAAATCTTATAGGTCCCATTTGGTTGGTGATTTGTAAACCACATAACTTATTTCGCACACCACAAGGCTTGTTGTGTGCGCCATACCATCTAATGTTGATATTGTACCCTGCAGTATATGAAGTAATTTATGTGGTAGATCGCCCTCCCATTGAGAAGTAATAATCATATATCTATGGTCATATAAACTTAATGAAAACAAGAAAAATAAGTTGCAGTCTGTCTCAGAAACAAAAAAATACTTACAAAATCAGCATATATCAAATGTTCAAAAATTTTTGGCGCTTTCACATGCAAATACGGAAGTACACAAGGGACTATCTTTTTAAAAAGAACATCAACAATCAGACTCATTAACAATGGTTTTAAAGAAGGAATCCATCCCAGCCCCAGATACTAATGAAACTCCAACAGTCCGTAAGTTCTTAAAGAACTCCTCAAGAGCAAGAGAAAGACTTCGAGTTAAAGTTGAGGGATGAGAGTTGTCACAATCTAAGCATGGAACACCTTGAAGTTTGACATCAACTATTCAATTAACCAAATAATAAAGTTGTAAAAAAATCTTAAATAGAGAAGATAAATGATAAATCCTTAACAAAGGTGAATTTTATTTTTTATTTCTTCTAAATGTGTGTAGCAAGTGGTGGCAATCTCTACTTATTTACTTATGAAAGGGTCAAATTTATATTAACTTTTATCTCTAGCAGGTAAAAGAAATAGCTTGTAAGGAAACGGGTCGAATCTATAATGTCACACGCAGTGTAATAATTCACTATACCTCAAACCATTTCAAAAGATATTTATATCACTATCAAATAATCATGCTTGACATATTAACTATATGTGAGAATAATACAAACAAAAAGTGTTTTTGGTCATTCAACATATAGATGCTTTTATTCATACTCAAGTTACACTTCGTTGGAATCCCTTGTACCACTTCCAGTTACAATTTACAAATAATAGTTATCAGACATTTAACTTAATCTTTTTAATATCACCTAGAACATGGATATCCATATTTATTCCTATTGTATCTAAGCATATATTATATCAATTAGATTAGGTAGCTACTCTCTTCACCCACAATGTTTATTCGTTCATTTAATAAGCCACATCTTTTCCATCTAAGCACAAGCAGAAGTGATCAGACCTTGAGATTGACAGGCTTAATTTGAGTACTGTATTGTATGCATAAAAACGCATGCTCATTAGCACCCATAATCATAAATTGATCTAAAATGATGAATATATCACACATTACCTGCCTGTTTAATAATTTATTCTGAAATAAAACAGGGAACTCAAGCTTAGACTCGAGCAAAGGGCCTACTGTATATAAACTCTTCTCGCCGTCATATGTAAATCCTTTACCACCTACTCAGACTTATACAAACCAACTCTTATAACAATACCTTTGGCTCAATAGGGTTCCCATCCTCATAAAGCAAAGCCATGTAAAACAACATACCAAGAGAAAAAGACAGAATCAACATAATTGATTAAAAATCAACCACAATCAATCAAGATGAATGCCATGAGCAAATAAAAACATACCTTTGGAGGATATTATTAGGTTCCACAAACATCAGCCAAAAACTGATCACACCATATGAACATAAACTATGAACTATTGCAGCAAATATGTGCTTGCCAGAAGCAAACTATTACAACAAATCACAGTTATTACAACTTTTCATAAGTGATCATTACCCAATATAAAATTATCATGTTTGCATTGGTTCTTAGAAACAAAAATAACATTTATTTTAAATCATACCATGGATTAGCCACCTCTCTTAAGCATCTCGGCATTGGTACCATCACCATCCTGTATCCCAGATTTGTCAACTATCTAGTTTTCATCAACCATTGTGTTCCTTCAGGATCATAAGGGTACGTTATCATCATGAATAACTAACATATGCATTCACGGTATCAAATTTTTATCATTAGGGTTTTGAGGGAAAAGAGACGTACCTTTTTCCTGTACATGATCTGTCAAAAAAAAAAAAAAAAAAAAAAAAAAAAAAAAGAAAAAAAAAAAAAAACTATAAAATGTGATACAATGATTCATACCTGGCAAATCCTGCATATCAAACAATAACTCACAAAAAGCAAGTATACGTTATCATCATGAATAACTATAATCGTCCTTCAAAAAATAAAAAATCATGGAGAATGAAACAAACACAAAATCAGTAAAGTTTATAACAATATTATTCGTATAGATGAAGAATGGATAATAAACAGGATAGATATTTTGCTTTTCAAAGTACGATCATTAGAGAGGAGATGGACAAAACATTATGTGATTTTTTTTACGTTAGATTAGGGTTTTATCTTATTAAAATTGTGAATAAGTGGTTGCAATATTGTTCCTTTATAAGTTTCAGTTTAAATAATGTTAACAAAAAAAATTGGTGATTTAGTGGTAAACATGCCACATAACATTTGTAAGGTAGTGAGTTCGAATCCATGCATGTGTTTTTTTGGAAAAGAAAACAAACGAAATTAATTAGATAAATACAAAATAATGTGATGACATGGATTGAATGTGATGACATGGCAGCTAATGAATTACTGGGCAATGACTGGGCAATGAGGTGGCATTAGTGATGTCATACGCCTCCTGTTATATATAATGTATATATATATATATATATATATATATATATATATATATATATATATATATATATATATATATATATATATATATATATATATATATATATGATCCTCTCTATATATATATATATATAAACTCGTATTACCAAATCATTCAACTAGTCCCTGGTTATTCTAAAACATGAAAAAGTCACCGAAGGTCCTTTTTGAATCAAAAATTACATAATTAGTCCTTTGGTGTAAAGTTTCACAAAATTACAAGTTTAGTCCTTCAACTTTGCAAAATTGACAAAAATGGTCCCTGGGATATAAAAACTTTGAGAAAAACAACTTTTGTCCTTGTACTTATCATATATGGCAGGAATGGTCCTTGGTTGGAAAGTTTGGTGAAATTACAAAATTGGTCCCTGAAGTTTCTAATTTGGCAGATTTGGTCCCTAGGGAATTCAAAAATAAAAAAATCAACAAGGGTCCTTGTATTATTGAGGAATGTCAAGTTTCATCCTTGTGAGAACTTTGGGAGAATGGCAAATCAGGTCCTAAAAATTTGGCATATTACACTTTTAGTCCTTGTACTAATTTACAAACCAAACCGGACCCTTAATACTAAAACACCCCAATACCAAGTCCAATCCAGACAATAAAAACATCACCCAAGCCCACCACCCCTCTCTCTGGCCCAATTCCACACCGGCCCACACCCTTAATAGTATTACCAGGGGTCAAACTTTGACCCTGTGGTCAATCCTAGTCAAACACACCACCCCCTTCACCCCTTCCCTCCCACTTGGACTGCAAACCATCACCTCACCTCTCCCACCATCTCCACTCTCACCTAACAAAACAAATGCCTTTAATGCACCACCACCCCCAATTGCTATAAATGTCCAAATTTGCCTCACTTCATTTTTCCCGCCAAAACACGTGTAGGGTCAAGATAAGGCCTCAGTGATTCAATGGCCTTAGAAGAGAGTGGGAAATGCTCAGAGGAGGTCACTGAACCCTAATTCTCAGCTATAAAAGAGAGAGAATCACAATGGAGCAGAGTAGTAGTCATTTAGTGTAAAATTAGTCTCGTTTAGTTTGTAACTTTAATTCTCAGTCAAATTTCAAGTTTATAAGCATTGTACTAGTGTGTTTAAGTGTAATCTCAACTTTTTCAGTAATCAATTCCAAGTTTTAATCTCAATCTCAGTTATTGCAATTTCTCTTTTATTTCAAAATTATTACTAAGCTCATTTACTGTTTCTGTGTAATGCTATGGACTCTTAAGCTCACATAAGCTCCCATATAGCTTATAAAAGCTATTAGTAACACTTAAAAGCAGTTTAGTTATAAAAAAAAATCAAAAATACAAAAACAGTCAACGAAAGTCAAACATTCAGGTTTCATGGTGATTCAAGCTGGAGTAGGGTAAATGTTGGATGGCGCTGGGTTAGTGGTCTTGTGGAAGGCCTATAGGTTGGTCCTTGGTCATTGGTTCTTGGTTAGACAGCTTGGAGGTGCAAAATTGTAAGAAATTTCATTTAAAATTGAGTTTCTTACCATTAGTACTTATTTGTGATTGATTATTGTTTTTTTCTGTTTTAATATAGCTTATTAAATAGTTTTTAGTTCATAGATTAAGTTGTGGTATTGTTTTACCCAAATTCCTTTGAATTTTCATTATATAAGTAGTGTTTGGATTGTACTGTTTCTCTGTGATCAAGCTTGTTCTTGTTGTTGTTTCTTGTTCATACATGTTCCTTAGTGTCACATTAACTTAGAACATCATTTAAATACAAGCCTTATTCATTAAAAAGTCAAAATCACTTAGTAATAGGCCAAATTTACCCTCTGTGTTGGTTAAAGAGTGGCATATGCCCCATTTCCATTCACAAGTGAGTGGTTTAGCTTAATTTGGTCTTAACATAGCTTATTAAACCATTTTCAGTCATAAAATTCAGATCAAAGTTCATCAAAGTCAACCTAAGTTCATAATTTCAAAAATTCAAATTAGACCTCTTGTCAGAAAACCAAAAATAGGGAGATTTATTGTGAATTTTGTGTTAGGATTGAGACCTTGAGCTTTTCACAAGTTATTGTCTGTCACCTAAGCTACAAGCTCCCACCATCAGCTTATTTTTGTGAATTTTATACAAGCTTGTGCAACAGCTTATTTAGACCTGCAGGGCAAGGTACTGCCCTACACCAGGGTACTTGTGTTTTTAGTCAAATTTCAAACCCCCCTCCAGGGTGCAAACCAAAACTTTAGATCTTGATTTTTAGCTTTTTGAAAAGCTCATCAGTAGTGCTTTTAGGTTAATCATAAAATTGGATCTCAGTTCACTGTAGCATAGCTTATTTTGGTCTTCAAGTTTGCTTATTTCACAAATATATACTGAGTCATCAGTATAAGTGACCCATATTCCCAAGACCATAGCTGATTCATTAGTAGGCCCCACCCTTATCTTATTGGCTTTTTGGAAAGCCAAGCAACCCATCTTGACAGATTAGGGCTTATTTCACCATTTTAAGCTTATTTGATAGGGCTGCAAGCAGCTTAAACTTTGTCCATTTTCACTGAGTACACTGAGTACTCAGTGTTTGACCACAAGTTCCAAGCACCACTCAGTGGTAAAAAATAAGCACTAAGCCCAGATTATTGGCTTATTTGAAAGTTGACCAGGTCCACTCCGAAGGTCAAAGTTCAGTTTGGACCCCCTTAACTTCTGTGGACCCCACAGAGGTCCAAAGTTCATGTGTTTGGCCTGTTTTGGCCTTGTAGTTGCTTAAGTGCTTATTTGGCATATAACAGTTTTTCCTGAGTGCTTATTTGTTCCCAATTACTTATTTCAAGTTTTCAATCACCTGTTTATGCTTAGTTGTTCATTTCTCAGCTTTTTCAATGACCACAAAGTCCTAATAAGCTATTAAGTCCACTGTTAAGCAAGGGTGCACATAGCTTATTAATAAGCTATTTCAAAAGTGTTTTCACAAAAGTTACTTATTTTTAGCTTATAGTCATCTGTCAATAAGAAAAACCAACAAAAACCAAATTTAAAAATAGTGATAGCTTCTATTTAATAGGATTTATCTTTTTAAATTTTCTTTTCAGCTTATTAATAAGCATTTCATCATTTTTATATTTTTCTTAATTTTCTTTTAGCTTAAAGTATTTTCAGTAATTTTCCTAGATTTTTCTCTTTTCATTTAATAATTATTAGAATTAATATTAGTTTAATTAAATAATTAAGTAATATTAGTAATTAAATAGCTTTATCAATTTTTAATTAACAACAGTAGGTTTTTATATTTCTTCTAGGTTTTATAAATCATTTAGGATTTTTAGAAAATAGTTTGTTAAACTCTACAATTCATTTTCTAATTTTCTTAATTAATTTAGTTAAATTAGATATTAATTAATAATCAAGTAAATAATTAGTAAAATAGTCTAAAAATAAATTTTATAAACTTTTTATAATTTTTTAGGATTCCTGAGATTGTTAATTAGTTTTATAAATTTTCTCAGAATTTTCTAAATCATTTTGATATTATTAGTAATTTAAATTAGTTTAAATAATTTAATTAATATTATTAGTATTTAATTAATAGAAAATCCACAAAAAAGACAAAAATACATATTTTTAATTTTATTTTAAGTCATTTTAGAATTTTAGAAATTAAATTTTGCAAATTCCTAGTTAAAATTTGTATTGTAAAGTTTTTAAGTTAATTAGTTTTAATTAAATAATAATTAATATTAAATAATAAAATAATCAAAAATAATAATTTTCTTTTCAATTTAAATTTCTTTTAATATTAAGTTTGTAAAATTTTCATTTGCACCCCCTGTAGTTGTAAATTGTTTAAAACTCACCTTTTTCTCTGTCTGTAAACATTTCTGATTTCCAATTTGTGTACGTGTAATCATATCTGTGTTTCTGTAATTGTTAATATTATTTCAATTGTTCAAATACCAAGTAATCAATAGCATAATCACTTCCAAATCATCTTTGGTTACTGTCCTCAGTGCCACTCATTCCCATAAATGTTTTCAAACACCATTGCAATCTCGTCGGGACATAACGACCCGGGGAAACACTATACTATCCACGGAGCATTGACTCTAGGCAGTTTGACTTTGTTGACCAAAATCACTTGGTCAATTTAGTTGACCGTTTAGGCTCTATCAAAATTTGTCGCCGCTGCCGGGGAGGTTGTTGCGTATTTCAAAACGTTTTAAGTTAGTGGTTTTCAAAACCCTCCGTGTACAAATTTCACCACTTTTGTAAAAAGTTTTTGTGAAAAGATCAATCATATCAATAAGTTCATTAACACTTTTCCTGAAGTGTTAAAAACACCAAAAAAATCAAAAACGTCGTGAAGTTAAATTACTTCGGTTTCTTTAAAATTACAACCTCCACGGGTGGAATACGGAAGTTCTGACATTAAATTGCGAACTGAAGAGAGATCCATTCTTCTCTCCCGCCACCCTGCGAGTAATTTTAAAGAGGTCGATTTCGGTTAACGAATCGATACCAAAAATATTTCCAAAAAGTTTTTTGCGCACACACCCGAAAAGCCCAAAAACAATTTTTCTGTTAATAATAAATACATAAAATCTTACCACCGCAAACCAAGGCAGAACACCTACCAACTGAGGGTGTGGACATAATAAGTTCCCAAACATAAGATTGAAACTTGTCATTGTATCCTTGTGAGTGGTGTACCTTTTTCAAAGAAGCCATTCACTTGTGATTATTGGTTTAAGTTCCCTGTTGTTTTGCCTCGAATTTGTTTTGAAAAATTGTTTTAGTGCATGCGCACTCGTTCACAAACAAAGCGTAAAAATCAGAAAAACGTACCCGAGCTACGTACTGTTATTGAGGAACCAAAAACAGAAATGGACGACGGGCCACCACCACCTCCTGACCCTCCCAAGGATGAGCCAGCTCCCGATCTCCGAACGATGGAGGAGTTGTGTCAGCTTACCACGCAAGGGAGTGGCGGACCTATTGCACCACTCACTATTGAGGCTACGGACTTTGGCCTCAAGCACTGCATGATCCAACAAGTCCAGAATTCGTGTCAATTTCACGGATTACCGGGTGACGATGCTAACAAGCATCTTGACAAATACCTTACCGTCACCCAAAGTATGAAACAACACGGTGTCACCGATGATGCACTCCGTCTGTATATCTTCCCCTATTCTCTCACCCGTCATGCCACTGCTTGGTTTGACCGACTCCCCAAGAATTCTATTCGTACCTTTGATGAAATGGTAACCAAGTTTTTAGCCAAATATTTTCCACCTTCCATGGTTAGCAAGTTATGAAATGATATCAGCAACTTCCGGCAGCGTCCCGATGAGTCTCTATTCGAGGCTTGGGAACGTTATAAGCTCGCAATTAATCGGTGCCCTAACCACAATATGTTACAAGTTACCATCATAGATACCTTCTATAATGGTCTAACATTGAGGCACCGGGATATTCTCAATGCTGCTGCTGGTGGGACCTTCATGAAAAGGTGTCCCGAAGAATGCTATGATCTAATTGAGAACATGACTGCCCACCATAACTTTTGAGATTCCTCTGCGGAGAGGGATGAGTCATGTAAATCAGTCATTCCTTCATCATCATCTCCTGATATCGCGGTTCTCACTAAAAAGATGGACGACTTTGCTACGGCTATGTTGAGGATGAATCAAACCATCCAAAATCAACAAGTGAAAGCCGTAGCCCGAAGTTGTGAAACTTGTGGAGGCCCACATCTGTATTCCGAGTGTCCAGCTACTGCTGGTTATCCTCAAGAGAACGTTTATGCTGCTCAAGGTTCCTACAACATGGGGGGACCGTAATCTCTTAAGCTATCGTTCCAACAATTTTCTCGGACCTCCCGGTTTTAACCAAAATCAAAACCGTAAGTCAAATCAAAATCAGAATCGAGGAGATTTTAACCAAGGTCAAAACCTGAATTTCCAAAACCCGAACCAAAATCAAGGTCATTTTAATCAAAACATTTTTTTCAAAATGGCAATCAAAATCAAGGTTTTCAAGGAAATTTTCAAAGAAACCAAGATCAAGGGAATTACAATCAGGGTAATTTCAATCAGAGAAACAATTTTCAGGGTAACAACAACCAAAACCAAGGAAATTTTCAAAACAACCGTGTTCAAAATTTTCATAACCAAAATCAAAACGTTGTTCAACCCCAACCTTCTTCCGATGAAGTTTTAAAACAATTCATGAAAGCACAAGAGGAAACAAATTGGTTATTGGTCAGCAAGATCTCTGAACTTCAGAAGGCTTTAAATGATCGACCCTCGGGCTCAGGTACACTACCGAGCAACACGATCGCTAACCCGAGGGGCGATGTTAAGGCGATCACTACCCGAAGTGGAGTATCATACAATGGACCCACAGCTCCCTCTACCTCTTCTTCTCCTCCTACCAAGGTAGGGGAACATGAATCTGAGGTTACCACAGACACGGTACTTCCTACTAATAACGGAGGTACCAACAACGTCCATCCTCAAGTTGTCCCGGTCCCGACTCTCAAGTCAAAAGTTGTATTTGATCCTCCGGAAATTCCTGATGAAATTCCGAAGAATAATCCCAAGACTTCAATTCCATATCCTTCACGTTTAAATGATCAAAAGAACCTCGAAAAAGCTAATCATCAGATGGAAAAATTATACCAAAATTTCCAAGAATTACATTTCGATATCAGCTTCGCGGATGCTCTTCTTCTGATGCCTAAATTTGCATCAACAATCAAAAATTTGATAAGTAACAAGGAAAAACTCTGTGAGATGGCTAAAACTCCACTGAATGAGCACTGCTCAGCAGTACTCTTGAAAAAGCTTCCCGAAAAGCTTGGAGATCCCGAGAAATTTCTCATTCCTTGCATTTTCCCGGGGATGGTTGAATGCTTTGCCTTGGCCGATCTTGGTGCAAGCATTAACCTTATGCCTCACTCAGTCTTGAAGAAACTCTCTCTTCCTGAGCTCACTCCTACCTGCATGACTCTCGAGCTTGCAGACCGTACTATATCTCGTCCCCTCGGCATTGCCGAAGATATCTTCATGAAAGTAGGAAAGTTCCATTTTCCGGCAGATTTCGTGATTGTTGATTTCGATGCTGACCCAAGAGTTCCTCTCATTCTCGGGAGGGGATTCTTAAGAACGGGTCGGGCTCTAATCGAGGTTTTCAAAGAAGAAATCACTTTGCGTGTTGGTAATGAAGCCGTCACATTCAATCTTGATCAGACTTCAAGATACTCCTCCAAGAGGTCCTCGGTTTCTCATCAAGTGGCAGTACTCATAAAGGTTCTTAAGTCACACATCTAGAGTATGCATTTTCGAGCTCAAAGACTTGCCTCCTCATCTAGAGTATGCATTTTTGGAGGGTGATGATAAATTACCCGTCATTATTGCTAAAGACTTGAAAGATGAGGAGAAAACTGCACTCATAAAGGTTCTTAAGTCACACAAGCAAGCAATTGCTTGGAAACTCTCCGACATTAAGGGTATTAGCCCAGACTTTTGTACACACAAAATCTTAATGGAGGATGACTTTAAGCCAGTAGTGCAATGTCAGAGGAGGGTAAACCCAAAAATCCACGAAGTTATCAAACAAGAAGTTCTAAAACTTCTTGATGCAGAATTAATTTACCCTATATCTGACAGTCCTTGGGTTAGCCCAATTCATTGCGTTCCTAAAAAGCGTGGCATAACCGTTGTCACAAACGAGGAAAACGAGTTGATTCTAACTCATTTGGTCACGGGTTGGCGAGTATGCATTGACTATCGTAAGTTGAATGAAGCCACCCGTAAAGACCATTTTCCTCTGCCTTTTATGGACCAAATGCTCGAAAGACTAGTGGGGAATGAATAATACTGCTTCCTCGATGGTTTTTGGGGTTACTTCCAAATCCCCATTGATCCACTGGATCAAGAGAAAACTACCTTCACATGCCCGTACGGAACTTTTGCCTACAGACGCATGCCTTTTGGCTTATGTAATGCACCTGGCACGTTCCAAAGGTGCATGATGTCAATATTTTACGACATGATCGGGAAAACTATGGAGGTATTTATGGATGACTTCTCAGTCATCAGGGATTCATTCCAGTCTTGTCTCTCCCACTTGGAAAAGATGCTAAAATGTTGTAAAGAAACGAACTTGAGTCTCAACTGGGAGAAGAGCCATTTTATGGTTAAAGAGGGCATTGTCCTCGGCCATAAAATTTCAAAAAACGGGATTGAGGTTGACAAAGCCAAAATTGATGTCATCGCGAAATTACCTCACCCCACTACCGTTAAGGGTATTAGGAGCTTTTTGGGTCTCACCGGTTTCTATCGTAGGTTTATTCAAGATTTCTCCAAAATCGCCCGGCCTATGACCCATCTCCTCGAGAAGGATGCTCCTTTTATCTTCTCACCTGAGTGCATCACAACTTTTGAAAGATTGAAGAAAAAGCTTACTGAGGCACCGATTCTTGTTGCCCTCGATTGGGACCTACCTTTTGAGCTTATGTGCGATGCTAGTGATTTTGCCATAGTGCGGTCTTGGGGCAACGAAAAGCAAAATACTTTCAGCCTATACACTATGCAAGCAAAACTATGACCGAGGCTCAGAGTCATTACACTGCCATTGAAAAAGAACTATTAGCTGTGGTGTATGCCTTTGAAAAATTCCGGCCATACTTGATACTGACCAAATGCGTAGTGTGTACGGATCACTCGGCTTTGAAGTACCTATTTGCAAAATAAGATGCAAATCCGAGGCTACTCCGTTGGGTTCTCCTCCTGCAAGAATTTGATATCATTATCCGTGATAAAAAAGGAGCCGGGAACCTTGCTGCTGATCATCTCTCACGATTAGAAAACCCTCTCCAGGATGTGTCCGAGAAACAGGAAATAAATGAAACATTTCCTCTCGAGACACTCAATGTGGTTTCTTTTCGTGGTGACTCTACTACCCCATGGTTTGCCGACTTTGCAAACTACCATGCGGGTAATTTCATCGTGAAGGGGATGTCGTCCCAATAGAAAAACAAATTCTTTAAAGACGTTAAACATTACTTCTGGGACGACCCCTATTTATTCAAAATCTGTGCCGATCAAGTCATCAGGCGATGTGTTTACGAATAGGAAGCCACTGACATTCTCAAGGCTTGCCATACTGGACCCACCGGGGGCCATCATAGTCCTAACTACACTGCCAAAAAGGTGTTTGACTCCGGTTTCTATTGGCCCACAATTTATAAGGATGCCCACGAATTAGTCAAAGCTTGTGATGCTTGTCAGCGTCACAATAATATTTCACAAAAGAACGAAATGCCACAAAATGCCATTCAAGTTTGTGAAATCTTTGACGTCTGGGGCATTGATTTTATGGGGCCTTTCCCATCTTCTCGTGGAAATAAGTACATCCTTGTGGCTGTCGACTATTTGTCAAAATGGGTTGAGGCAAAAGCCTTACCCACCAACGATGCCCGAGTTGTTGTGAAATTCTTGAAATCCCTCTTTGCTCGTTTTGGCACTCCCCGTGCCATCATTAGTGATCGCGGTACACACTTTTGCAATGATCAATTCGCAAAAGTCATGCTTAAGTACGGTGTAACTCACCGTCTATCTACCGCGTATCACCCACAAACAAGTGGGCAAGTGGAAGTTTCCAACCGTGGTATTAAACGGATTCTTGAGAGGACCGTAGGTGAAAACCGTACCTTTTGGTCGGACAAACTAGATGATGCACTATGGGCCTTCCGTACAGCTTACAAAACACCCAATCGGGTGTACTCCTTATAAGCTTGTATACGGGAAGGCGTGTGATTTACCGATCGAGCTCAAGCACAAAGCCTATTGGGCCTTGAAACATGCTAACTACGACCTTCATAAAGCGGGTGATCACCGCAAAGTTCAACTCAATGAATTAACGGAACTTCATGATCAAGCTTACGAGAACTCTTTGATCTACAAAGAAAAGACAAAGAAGATCCATGACTCCAAGATTAAGAACCGCGTTTTCAACGTCGGTGACAGAGTCCTTCTTTTCAATTCAAGGTTAAAGATCTTCTCGGGGAAATTAAAAACTTGATGGACTGGACCATTCACTGTTGCAAAAGTATACCGATACGAGACTGCTGAGTTATCTCAACCCGAAGGTCCTAACTTCAATGTGAATGGTCATCGTTTGAAACACTATTTTGGAGAGGACATACCATCCATGGTTGTCCCGGATCTCCAAACTTTCCCCATGGACAAATGAATTCGGCGATCGAGTCAAGCTAGTGACTCGGTGAACAAAAATTAGCAAAACATGGGTTTTCACCCATATCTCTGACTTCTTTCTACTTTCTACCAAACTAGTGTGGGGGAGTCCCCCATGCTGTTGTATATAAAGTATTCTTCAAAAAAAAAAAAAAAAAAAAATGCTATTCCCGCACTTGCCCAATTTTCAAAATTTCAAATCAAAGTTTTTCAAAATCGGCATAATGGCCGGTACTTTGAATATTGGGGCCAATATTCAGTTCTAGAGTGGGGGGGGGGGGGGGAATTCTGGCAAATTTTATCACATTTTTACCTTATAAGTGCCATAATACCCCCGTTTTGTCCCAAATTTTTTTTAGTGGAAGTGCTTCGCACTAAACACAACAAATGGTAATGAGTCCACATGTCTAATTCACGCAAGGACTGGCTAATCCAGGAGCAAATGGCTCTTGGTAAAGATATCTCAAAATCGTTGATAGCTGACAATTTGCCAAAAATTGTATGGGATCCAGCTCACCATATCCTTAATCGTGAAGAGTTGGCTAGTCCAGAAGCAAACGGCTTTGGTAAAGACAAATCAAATCCGTTTACAACTTATGATTTGCTCAAAATCATATGGTTATCGGTGTACCATAGTTCTTACTTGATCTGAAACATTTGGCTACTCAATAAGTAATGGCTTTTGGTAAAGAGACTTCAAATCCATTAAGTTTTCTAAAAAGATTGCTAGGGACTAGCAATGTTTTAGTGTGGGGGATTGATGAGTGTGTAAATACTCATCATTTTTACCTAATCTGAGCTGCCAAAACATCTAAAAACACTCAAATATGCATCATAATACTGAAAATATCCAAGGAATGTGTTTTATATGTTTCAGATGCAAAAAATAATCAAAAACAAATGAAAAATGAACAAAGTTTGCATTGGCAGTTTCAGTCCCTCATCTTTCAAAAGTTGTCAAAACTAGTCCTTGGTTATTCTAAAACATGAAAAAGTCACCAAAGGTCCTTTTTGAATCAAAAAGTACATAATTAGTCCTTTGGTGTAAAGTTTCACAAAATTACAAGTTTAGTCCCTCAACTTTGCAAAATTGACAAAAATGGTCCCTGGGATATAAAAACTTTGAGAAAAACAATTTTTGTCCTTGTACTTCTCATATATGGCAGGAATGGTCCTTGGTTGGAAAGTTTGGTAAAATTACAAAATTGGTCCCTGAAGTTTCCAATTTGGCATATTTGGTCCCTAGGGAATTCAAAAATAAAAAAAATCAACAAGGGTCCTTGTATTATTGAGGAATGTCAAGTTTCATCCTTGTGAGAACTTTGGGAGAATGGCAAATCAGGTCCTAAAAATTTGGCATATTACACTTTTGGTCCTTGTACTAATTTACTGATGAGGCGAAAAATGAACCACTTTTAGGGGGTCATTTAAGCCCGGAATTGAATTTATTTGATCAAATATTGCCCTAAATCGTTCCTTTTGTGATTTTAGGTACTTTGGGAGAGAAATCTGGAAAAGGAAGCAATTCGGACATTTTTAGAGCATAAAAGTGAAGAAAACGCCAAACTCTTAATTTTCCTTGCTGGGAACAGTAGGTGACGGCGTCAAGAAGAAAAATCTGACGGCGTCAAGAGTAATTTCCATGACGACCCAGTATAGAATTGAAGGCATCACGAAGTAGGGCGTCAAGAGTAAAATACGTGACGGCCTGGAAAATGCTATAACGTGACGGCGTCAAAAGTAGATCAAGGCAGTCCGAGAAGTATTTTGGCGGCGAGATGACGGCGTCACCAATTTGGTCTTGACGCAGTCAGCCTCAATTTCCTATATATAGTTTTCTAATTTTCATTCATAAAAGAAGAAAAGTTTTGGAGAAACCCTAAGGCCGAACTTAGTACAAATTTTACAGGTTTTTCAAGGGTTCTCAGCCCTTGAACCCTTTCATGTGTAATTGAGATAAGTGTTCTTTTAATTCAATCAATATGTCTATGTGTTGGTTGTCTATATCTTGTTCTTGTCTTAATTCCATCATGCTAGGCTAGATCTATCTTGTGTTTGCTTGGATCTAATGAAACCTAGATGTTAATTATGTGTTGATTACTTGTTTATGGTTGTATTGGATGAATGATTTCGATGTTAGGCTTATGAAAACTGGCAGATCTCCAAATGGTAACATGCTTGAACGTCTTAGGAAACATGAACTGACGTGCAATAGGTTTTATTGGTTGTATTTAATGCATGAGTAAATTCTAATGATCCCATGTTAAGAGCTTCTTAGCCGGCTCGACATAGGAGTGAAGTAGGCACTCATAGGATTGGGGAATTAAGTACGCCACCCCATGAATGGTATTAAGGAATACAATCCGTCATCCACGCAACTATAACAAGTAATTAACGTGTAAAAGATATCTAGGGAGTAGTAAATCTAAGTAAACACAACTTCTCCACTTATTGCTCACAACTTTAGTTTAATTTAGTTTATTTTTATTTCTAGTATTTTATTTTGATTGCATCTTTAGTATTGGGTTAGTTGACTAGCAACTAATTCCGCCCAAATCCTTCAAACCCGAGATATTTACTTGCTTTCTAAAAAAATATAAAAATACAAAAATAATCATCCCTCATCTCTAGAACTAGTATTTAGGTTTTCTAATCCTAGCGACACTATTCCTAGCTGAACGATCAATCCTCCGGTACTTGTCACTATAATATACTACAACGATCAGGTACACTGCCTGGTGGGGGTTGTAAGCTTCTCAAGATCCCTTGAGAGGTAAAGCCTGGTGCGATTCCCACGTATCAAGTTTTTGGCACCGCAGCCCGGGGAATAGTTATTGTCTAGGTTAGAATCTCTTTTTATTAGGTCTACTTGCTAGATTCCTTTCTAGTAAGATTTTATTTTTATTTTTAGGTTTTCTTTAGTCTATCTTATATCTTTGTGTCCTTTGTTCGTAAACTATTTCGATGGATAACAATAACATTGATCGTTTGATTCCTGTTATTCGTGTTTTTCGTCGTAGGATTTTCCAAATACCCGCGCCACTCCCTTTAGTGGAGAATGAGAACCCACCTAACCTCTCGCCCAACCACCACTTTGACAATAATTCTGAGTTAGAGGATCTGATCATGACGATGACCGTAGGGCTAGTCCCTTTTACTATTCAGACTCCGACGAGGATCTTGATGATGGTGATGTGATTAATGAGAATAAGATGGAGGAAGAAATAAACCCTCTTAGGTATGTCGACCCTAGAACCAGGATTGAGTGTGATAGTTCATTTAAAATGCAATTTCCTTGTAAGATCAGATTCAAGAGCTTTAACGCCTATCTTAACTCATCTCTTCCAATGAACATAATCTCGCGTAATGAATATGATAAAATCATGGTAGATGAGTTAGAATACAAAGGAGAAAACATTATTGCTAGGGCAATACCATTGCATGTGTTTTTAGGAAGCTTGGTTTACCTTGTTGAGTTCATGGTTATGGAGAATCTAGGAGAGTTTATTGATGATAAGTTGACCCAATAAGATTCCAATCTACTGTGATTCCAAAAGTGCCATTGCAATCTCCTGCAACACAGTCCATCACTGCAAATCCAAACATATTAATCTCCGATATCATTTCATCAAGGAGCATGTCGAAAGGGGTACAGTTGAATTATATTTTGTGGGAACTGAGTACCAGTTGGCAGACTTACTCACTAAAGCATTACCTCTTACAAGGTTTGCTGATTTAGTCCACCAAATTGGTATGCGATGTTTGACTCCAGAAGATCTGGAAAAAATTTTAAAACACAAATGATCGTCAAACATCAAAACTATCTTTGTAAAATATTTTCCAAAAATAAAAATACAAAAATATAAAACCAACAAAAACACAAAAAGATTTTTTCTTTTGCTTTAAAAAAAATGCAAGTACAAACCACTCTTTTTAACACAATTTTTTATAAAAATGTCTTACAATATTACAAAAACAAGTGTTGAGGGGGAGGTAAAGTATTTTTACAATTTCTCAAAATAGTTACTTCGTACTTGCATTTTACCAAAAATATTTTTATTGATGTAATATAAGTGTTGCTTAAAAAGGTTTTTCGGGACACTCTCCTTGACTATTGTAATAAATTTTCTATTTTAAAGACATCGGTCTAAGGACGAAGGGGAGTAAAATCCTACAAGTTGTTCTTCTCTAAATACTTGGTGTAGTTAACGAATGTTATATTGTGAGTGACAATGGTATACTAGTTGCTACATTAGTTAAGGTTAAGGGACTTAAAGTGACAATTATGCAAACATGATTTAAACCTAGTCAAAACCACTTTGACCCACCACATTTACTACATCAGTACTTTTCTGCAAAACACATTTACTACTCCACCTAATTAATCAACGAATCACAATCAACCTGCTAATCTAATTGTTGTTCTTCAAATCTGTAAGTGCCAATATGTTTTGATCATGTTTCTTATCAATGGTTTTAAATTTCATTAAGATCTAACGGTCCAATTTGTTAAAATCATTGAAAATAGACTTAGGGTTTGCGTAAAATTTGAACATGAGATTAAGAGTGTTATTGTTTGATTTAGTTAGTGGGATATGATCATTAGATGATGCTAAACATGTTACTAAACTCCAATCATGCCTAGAAACATCTATTAATGAAAATCAAAATTAGGGTTCATCGTACGATTTGGGGGTTTTTGTATAATGATGTTTTAAAACAATTAAATGGTTAGGATATTGTTAGAAGTGGTTTAGGAACATGTTGTAGTGGCTTAATTGTTTCAGTAACAAGTATATATCAAGAATCTTTGATTTAGGATTCATACGGCACTAGCAGCTATGAACAAGAGATTTTGTGGTTAAAAAGTGTTATAACTTGGTCAATATGTTCCTTAGTATGTTTAAAACACTCGCCTAACATCTTTTTCCACCCAGAATCTTGTTTTCATACGTTATGATTTGTTGATTCATGCGTTCTTACGCAGAAGATTGATGTTATGCATGTTTACGCAAAAGTTTGTGAAATAAGTGTTTTGGGATATATTTGGATAAAGTATTGATCAATGATTGTGTTTAAATCTTTCAGGAATCTAAGATTCTTAAAATCTAAAGGTGATTTTTCAATCAGATGCAATCCTACACAAAAGATGATTCATCTTACGCGTAAGATGAAATCTTACGCATAAGATTCGACAGTTGGATAAACTTGTCTTGGATAAGACAATGTTTACGTAGAACATTAACTCTTACGCTTAAGTTCATTTCTTACGCATAAGATATATCTTACGCATAAGTCAGAAACTTACGCATGAGTTATTGTTTACGCATAAGGTTCAAACCTTTGCTAAAGTTTTATCTTACGCTAAAGAATTTATTCTACGCATAAGATGAAACCTACGCAAAAGTTTAAACCTTACGCGTAATATATAAGTTATGCATAGACTTTTCATCTATGCATAATATAACATCTTACGCATAAGAAATGTTATGCGTAGGATTCCTAATCTTACGCGTAACATTGTATATTTCCTTGAAATTTGTCTAAGTGTTGTAAACTTTCAATTGTGTAATCTCTTGTACTTGATAACTTATATTGTAACTTGTTTGTTATCAGTTTCAACTAAGTTTTAACATCTAATATACAAAGTTTACCACATATTAACACTTTGAACAACAAAAATACCCACTGATCAATCCATTCATGCATAAACAAGTATATTAACTAATGTGCTAACAAATGTTATTATTGCTATGTCTATGTTTGTGTATGATCATCCAGATGGCCCAACCAGCTAACATCCCACAAGCACCTGCACCGAACCTAAGCTCACATGGGAAGAAACCTTTCCTAAAGATTACACCAGAAAGATTGGAAAGAACAACTTAAGGGTCAACTTCAACAAATTCACATGCAATGAATCGTCTTGCATTGTAGTTGTGGATGCTCTTGTCTATCACCCGTACAAAATCCTGCTCACCAAATCTGCATCAGTTGCCTGTTTCTATATCCACCAGTTCTGGCATACTATTCAACTGGACCTTGGAGAGGAATTTTTTACATGCATGCTTCACAAAAGACAAGTCACGGTGGACAAAGATATTCTTCGTGGCGTTCTAGGCTTGCCTGAACTTGGTCCAGATGAAGAGTACGACCAAGTTCCTAATGAAGAAGAGTTGATTGAATGGCTAAGAGATATTGGTTACGATGAGTCTGCTGAAGTCGTGACTAGACACTCTAAGGTCAACACAAGGAATCTTCCACAACCATGGAGAACCATGTATATCCTTATAGCCAAGTCCATGTGTGGAAGAGACACCGGTCACGAACACCCCAAACTCCAGCATCTCAAACTTTTCTGGGCTATGGCAAATGTCAAGAAGGTGGACTTTGCTAGCATCATCTGGGAAGACTTAGTGTGGCACATTCAACACCCAACAGCAAACATTCCATTTATTCGCTACACTAAGTTGCTCATCGAAAGCTTCCTTCGTGAGTATGACGACATTCCTCAAAGACTAGATGATGAAGACAAAAACACATTCAGGAATGAGTCTACTCTTAGGCAAATTAAAAGAGTTGAGACTAGTACACGTAAGCAAGGAATGATTCTTCCCGAGTGCCTCCTGAATGATAAAGTAAAGAAATGCTCGAATTACAAGTACTATGTCCAAGCTGTCAAAGAAGAGAAAGTTGGGTTCTTGGACGAAATCCCTTTACCATCGTTCATGCAGAAAAAGGGAAAAAGAGGAAGTAGGTATGGCAGCTCCGAAAGCTCTACTAAGACTACCAAACAGCCTCACAAGAGAACTCTCAAGATAAGAATACCGGCCAAGAAACCAGTCTCTGAACCAGTTCCTGAACCCACACCATCACCTTCTCCAAAACCATCCGACTCAGAAACAGAATCTAATAGAGGTCCAGTTTACAGCGAAGCTTACAACAAACTGGATGACAATGTAGACGATCTGGACATGTCTATAGATGATTGGGACAAGAATATTGATGAATTTGTTAACCAAATTGAGAAGGAAACAATTCAAAGACCGTTAACTGAAGAGGATGCTAAGTTGGAAGAAGAACGGTTAAGGGGTAAAAAGTTGAAGGAACCGATGACCGCTGAACAGGTACAACAAGAAGAGGCTGACACTAACATTGGTTTATCTGTGGAAGAAGAAAATGAATGAGCACTAAAGTTAGGTCTCCTCCACAGCAGAATCGACTCCCTTCAAGCTGATCAACCTCCGCCACCTCTGTTTACTCAAACAACCGAGGCTGGAGGATCAAGTAGCATTCCTGAAGCAGGAGAGTCTAGCAGTATCCCTGAGTCCACTCCAGTTGATCAAACTCAGGAAACGGGAACCACTACTAATATGACAGTCTACGAATCTCCAAATGTCACACCTGAAGACGTAGAGATGCTGAATGCTTCAGAAAGAGGAGATGATGATGTGGAAGACCATATGGACACAGATATTCAACATCTTATGTCTATGGAAGAGATGGAGGCTAGAGAAAAGGCTCAAGAGAAAAGCAGAGGCTGAAGAGGCAAGGCTTGAGGCTATCGAACAAGCAAAACTGGAAGAAGCCATTAGAATGGAGGAAAATAGGAAAGCTGAAGAGGCAGCTAAACTTGCCGATGAATTAAAGCTTCAAGAAGAAACAAAGAAAAGAAAAGAAGAAGAAGCTAGAATTGCAGAAGAACTCAGACAAAAGGCAGAAGCTGACCTACTTGCAGAAGAGCAGAGACTAAGGGCTGAAGAAGCTACAATGGCAGATAAGACTGAAGTGACTAAGGATAAACCCAAATCACCCAAAGGTGATGATAAAGACACAACCACCATCAATGAATCAACACAATCATCACCTCCCGCATCACAACTTACAAATGACGAATCTACCAAGAAACCTTCCAAAGTTGAAGCCTCAGCTGCATCTAAGTTGATCAAGAGGGCAGTTAAGAGAGTTCGAGACAAGAAGAAAAACAAGCTAGAAACACAAGTTGAATCACTGGCTAACCAAGTTGCAGAGTTAACCAAACAAATGACGACTGTTCAGGAAATGAATACGAAAGTTGATGCCTTCTTAGCCAAAGATGTACAAGAAGCTATGGAAGCTACTTTGGCTGCTCAAGCAACTCAATTCATGGAACAACACCTAGTGGCAGAATTGAAAGATTTGCTGAAGCCAATGAAGGACGAACTAACAAAGATTGCTGAACAGGCTGTCAAGAAAGTGATTAGAACTACTTTCACTCTCCGTGCTGACAAGAAACCTCTTCCACAACAAGAATTGACAGCAAATGAGATTGAGACTCAGCTCTTCTACATATTGGCAAGCAAAACCACCATGACACCTGAAGAAACCAAATTGTGGGAAGCTTTACGAGCCAAGATGTCTAAAGATACTTGCAGCACTGAGGCCGACAAACTGAAACGTCAAAGAGATGATGAAGACCAAGACCCGAACTCACAGGCTTAGAAACAAAAACTAGCCGAAGGACCCTCATCTCAACACAAGCAACCGGTCATAACTCCTACAACCACAACATCCACTCAACAACCAAAGGCATCGGGTTCCGGTCCTAAAGCCCATGATCATTTTGAGTACACCGGCGGAGACGATTTCCCTCAGCCAGAAGACATACCAGAACAATCACCAAAGAAGAAAGAGAAGAAAAGAAAACATCATCAACAAAAACCTGAAACCTCTTCGAAAAGCACCGAACCAAAGAAACCGAAAAAGATTCTTAAGTGGCTGTACGAAGACAAAACAGCTGAATATTCTTGGTTTGATGAAATGCTTAAAGCTCAACCACCTCTTGCAGAAGATCAATCACCACAAGATGGACACACAGTGGAATATGCACAACTTCTGCAGAGAGACTATGGTTTAAAGAATATGAGCAAGAAAGAGCTGAGAAGGATAAAGAATGCTGCATTCAACCTGTTAAAAGACCGCTCAGCCAACTCTGTTGAACTCGAATACCACCTGGAAAACATAGCCCGTGCAATGTCTAACAAAATTGACTGGCTAAATCCCGAGTCCAACATTGATTACTAATTAAAGACAAAAGGGCCTTACTACACTGACTGGACCAAACCTCTACCCTTGGTTGGAAAGCCGAAACAGGAGAAAATCCCTTACAAGTTCTTCTTCAATAACGACTTGGAATTTCTACAACACGGCAGCAAGATAGAAAAGAAGTACGCCACATCGCTTACCTTCTCAATCCCTGCAGCCAGATACCTCAACAACGCCATCGAAGAAGAAACCTCCGACTTATTCATCAACGAAGTTGTTGACTATGACCGGAATGCACTTTATGGAATACATCATTGGCCAGATAACCGGGCACAATATTATCGAAGCAGCAGACTCAATCAGACTTTGGGTAATGTGACAAGTGAGTTGAAGATTGTCTCCATCCAGTTCATTTCGACAGTCACTCACTTTGGGACTCCTTTCTCAACAAAATCGTACTCAAAAGACTTGATGAACAAGAGTACGTGATTTCCGAGTCAGACTTTCCCCGATTGCTCCTCAACGACATAGAAGATATGTATCTGCTCAAAGTCCAAGGAAAGCTTTGCAACTTACCCAAGCCAATGCAGCTTGCCTTTATCACAGCTCTCCTAATCTTCATAAGACAAATAGTCATCAGAGAAAGAGTAGAAGATCTTCAACTGGGAGTGGAAAGTTATCAGAAGAAGCTGAATCTCACAAAACCTAATCTCTACAACATCCCCAACCTTCAACACGAATCTCAATACACCTTGATCAGGCATCCGACATTTGGGTTCACTTACCGTAGTGTCAACAGTCGAAACTGCTTCATGGCTTTTGATGAGATCTACAAGTTCTGTGATGAAATCCTTAAGTTCGTCAAAGATGGAATCAAAGGCAGATTAGATGATGTTGCACTATACAAAACCAAAAGGCGGAATACCAATGAGGCCAAAGACGCTCGCAAATTCATTACAAGGATTGAGAACCGATTAAAGCGTAGGAATCAGATAAGGAGATTGGAAAGCTATGTGGGAGGCAGACCAGGATTTCCCGTGTTGACGTTTCAGAGACCGTAATGGTAGAAGTATTGTAAGATTTTGATATGATTTATCAATACTATTATTCATTATGGCTTGTGCACACATTACAGTGTACAACCCGAACTTGTAAAGAAAGGACCCTAAGGTACGCACCAGTGCCTCAATCCTAATATAAGAAGCGAAGGCTTCTTACTTTTGAGTAGAATTAATCAAATATTTTATGATTTTCATAATTCTGCTCAAAAGGACAAGTATTTCACCTCAATAAGACCTAATCACTTGTTGAGGGGGAGCACTTGTCAAAACAAAAATACTTTGTTCTAAAATCAAAAGTTCTTGGTGAATTTCCCCATAAGACTCAAAAAGGCATATTTTAATCTAAAAGATTATCAAAAACATCATTTTATATGCTATTTTTGAGGGGGAGAAAATGAAAAGGTGATTAAAATTAAGTGGTCAATAAGCTAAAAGTTGTATATTGTGCGAGCTAGACTCAGAATTGACCCAGGAATTGACGAAACAATAAAAGTTAGTAATCTCGAAAAGACTTATCCTCGACGGGTTATAACATCAAGTTAGTTACTAGAGCTAGTTGTCACCTAAAAGCTGACAATGGAATTCTTTAACTAGCCATGTAAGCGTGTCTCGAAAAGGATTTATCTTAGTAGAAATGTACCATCTCGAGAAACTTTCTGTGGACTTGACCAGGCCGGGTAATAACTTCAAGCTAGTCTAACTAGTGATGTAAGCGTGTCTCGAATCGGTCTTGTTCACTGAAAGTGGATCAATTCAAAAATGCTTGCTCCTCCCGCATGTGCAAATTTATTAAATACTTATGAGCACATGTGAAGGGGGAGCCTTCAAAAGTGTACACAAAACTCTCAAAGTGTTAACCAAAATATTTGATAATCACAAACACTTTGAGAGATTTTCAATCAAAGGTTTCTTGTCTACTGTCGGTTAATCAAGGAGTTATAAGGTGATTAAGATAGAAAAATCCGTCCTATGATCCGCCAGAGCCGGAGGGATCTACCCAGGGAAATCACCAATAGTTAGAATTAGAAGCCCTTAGGTATGATACGAAAAAAGGAGAAAAGAATGAAAGGGAAAGAAGAAGTTGAAGAATTAAAAAGAAAAGTAACCGGGTTCAATTCGTATGCTACTGGTTGTTGCTAAGGCGACACCGGTATTGAAGATAAAGTCATCATGGACCCAGTGATGCAATGCACTAAACCTTCTTAACCACTCAAGTTTTCTTAAAAGAGCTTGTTTCATTCTCACGGGGAACCAATATAATCTATCGACTTATCTCTTAGAGATGGTTGATATTGAAGCAGGAGACCCCTCCCTAGTCTCCGCATAGGAAACCTAAGTGTGCACTTATAGAGTCTAGAGCCATGAGATACATCAAAGATCTTTTAGGAACACTTAGTATTTCTATAACTGGTGTTCTACATCAATGGACACCAGCTGTAAATCATCGAGTCCTTCACAGATCTTAGCAATCTGCCGAGAACGTTTATGAGAGAATTACATAAGTATTTCTCAATGATTGAACGGAAATTCCTGCCAGGGTCAACATCAAACAGCCCTGACAGCAGGTCACTTCGGTAACCTCACAAGGGTTACGCTTAGTGTTCGCGGTGGTTCTTTAGCAGTCTACAGTCGTGGAGTGATCCCCAGTGACTCACCCAGTCATTGGGCTACTTAGTAGGTCTCGTAAGCTCCTTCAGGAGTATCTGATATGGGAACGGCCTGGATAAGGATTAGAAGGAGTCTTCACAATATGTTGTTGACGAGCTCTAATTCCTTATCTGTAAGTACCGGTTGATTATTGCTAACTGTTTATCTGCAGGTACATCACCTCCATGATGGTAGATTCCAGCATGCTCATACATACATCTTGAAGCAAATGAAAGCTCCCCCAAAGATCTATGCACCACAAAGTTCAAAGAAAGATTCTACGCCAAAAAAGAAGAATCTGCAAAGTATAAAGACTAAAGATCTTAGAGTATGAAAAGGAACTTCGTGCACGTGAAAGACTAAGTCCAAAGATGTATGAGTATGTTGGAATGGCGGACAACCACCACAGACGCAGGAGTGACGAATGGCAGACTACTTCATAACACAATCACAACATCATCACCAAAGAACAAAGACTTAGAGCAAAGTACATTCATTATACAACATTTTTTGAAGACGTCAAAAGTTTTGCATGTCACAAGTCAAAGACAAAAGATGAAGACGTCCAGCAACCGTGATAACCAACCCTTAGGAGGAGATTGTTGGGATCATACTTTAGTATTTAGTCAAGTCTCGGTCATTACATTTTGTAATAGGTTGCTTAAGTATTATTTATGATTATGTTTTAGTTAATGGGCAAGATGTAAAAGCCCAAAAGGCTTACAAGCCCACGTTTACATGTTGAAAGGGACTAGGGAATGTTGCCCTAGTTTCCCTCCTATAAATACAAGGCTTATGTAGCCTTAAACTTTGTTGGTTATTTTGATATTCTAACGAAACTCTTGCTTTTATAATTCTCTCATATCTTATAATCAACCAATCCTTATATCTATCTCATTCTTTACTTGTGTGATATTAATATGAGCACCTAACATTAATGATCTTTAATTCAGTAGGAGTTACAAGCTTTGACATCTTGGTAGCTAAAGATAATTACTTTCCAAGTGTAGACACTCATACTTTTAAGGATAGTCTTGTACGTTTCCTTACTAGACATTGTTGTTCTATAACTACTTGTTATGCTAAAATCTATGACACAATCATATTTATCACATAAACAAATGCATGGCGTGTTGTTTATCAACTATATGAGGTTGTTCCATGCACAAGTGGGAGAAATGTTATCTTTAATGTGTGCAAGAAACAACAAATAAAGATATGATTTAATGGATTCTCTTGACTACAAGGTAAGAGAATAATGTTCTAATATGAATTATACTAATCTAATTCAAGAAACACTTGGTTATTTATGTTATGTGAGAGTTTAGCTAGATTGCAATAACAAGGTGAATTTCATATTTTCATTACTAGCAGATCAACTGATGTAATTGAACTATGAGAATTTACAGTTTCTAAATTAAATACCTATTAGAACATGTGTCAATATGATATCAAGACTACTTTAATAAGTATATTTATGAATTCATGGAATGACATAAATTAATTAACATGCTGCTTCAATCTGAATATTTATGTGTTCTTTGAATGACATAAATAAATGAAGAAATAATGTTATTTACATTATTGTGAAGTAATAAATTAACTTGAAATTACTATTGAAACAAAGAGATGGTGTTCATAATTACTTTAGTTAAACATGTTTATGTTTCATTGTAAAGATATAAACATAAAGTCTTTTAATTGTTAGAAGACTTATAATAAAGTTAAGACGTTATCTTGTTATGTTTTTTAATTAAGACATATAGATGAAGTTATTAAATTGTTAAATGACTTATAACGTATAGTGAGATTATAACAGTTTATGTTTACTTGTAAAGACATGGACATAAAGTGACTTTGTAAAAAGTACTTGTGTTATAAAGCATGTAATTGGCTTGAAAATTATTATACCATTAAAATGAATTAGTTGGTAAATAGACAAGTCAAAACGAATATGGTTATCTTAAATATTGGTAGATTGTCTTACAATATTAATACTAATGAAATACCAAATGTTTATGGTGTGTTCAGTTAGAAAAATCAAACTCTTGTTATATTGTTTGATTAAAGATAACGATGATTTCTTTTCTTCCAAAAGTTATCAAGGTTAGAATATTAAATATGACTTTGACATACTTAATAAAACTCTAACATAGAAGATTAATAAGATATTAGCATATGATGGAATGTGACGAATCACATTAAGTCTTAAATTGAAGTTCTAAATTTGTTTAACTGCTTATGAAGATGTTATTAACAAAGTAAAGTCAGAAACAGTCAATATGTATTTGTAATATCCCAAAAGAGAATATTGTATTGTTGCTTTATTTGCTAAGTATTTACAGATAGTCTTTAAATTACTAAAAGCAAGTGGGAGTTTTAATCTTTAAAAGATAAAATTACAAGATATATAATCTTCTGAAATACACTAGTAAATATCATAATGAGGATTGACATTAAATTTTAAATCTCAAGATGATAGAATTATCATTCATAGATTAGCAAAGATATCTCGGATACTTGATTAATATGCTGAGGGCTATGATTTACAGGATTATTGTAAACCTGATAATCATCATGATACATTACCAAATATAAAATTGGGTAAAGTACACATGCTATGAATGATAAAGATGATGTACATAAAGATAATCAATTTTAGAAACTTGATTTATCTTAATAGTTAAACTAGAAAATAAAGATGAGTTTCTTCAAAGATAAGGTAACCTTTGTGGTTTAAATCTTGGTATAGAAATCATATGGACAATATTGTGCACGTATTTAATGCATATCTTATGACAAGATTATTAATCACACTTAAGCAAGTTTTCTATCCTATATAAACACATAAGACTTGAACACATAATCTTGTGTGTGTGTTTCTCTCCTTTTCTCCTAGCAAAATTGATGCGTGGGAATCGCAACAGGCTTTACCTCTCGAGGGATCTCGAGAAGCTTACAACCCCCACGAGGCAGTGTACCTGATCGTTGTAGTATAGTATAGTGACAAGTACCGGGGGATTGATCGTTCAGCTTAGGAATAGTGTCGCTAGGATTAGAAAGCCTAAATACTAGTTCTAAAGGTGAGGGATGATTATTTTTGTGTTGTTTTTATATTTTTTGGAAAGCAAATTAAAATCTCGGGTTTGAAAGATTTGGGCGGAATTAGTTGCTAATCAACTAACCCAATACTAAGATGCAATCAAAATAAAATACTAGAAATGAAAATAAACTAATTTATACTAAGGTTGTGAGCAGTAATTGGAGAAAATGTGTTTACTTAGATTTCACTACTCCCTAGATATCTTTTACATGTTAATTACTTGTTATAATTGCATGGATGATGGATCGTATTCCTTAATACCATTCATGGGGTGGCACACATAACTCCCCAATTCTATGAGCTCTTATCTCCTCCTACACCATGCCCAGCACAACTATAGGGATTGTAAACAGTGGCTCATGCATTAAATACAACCAATAAAGACCTAGTGCGTGTTGGTTCATGTTTCTTAAGACGTTCAAGCATGTTACCAATTGGAGATCTGCCAGTTTTCTTAAGCCTAACATATAAATCATTCATCCAAGACAAGAATAAACAAGTAATCAACACATAATCAATATCTAGGTTTCATTAGATCTGAGCAAAAACAAGATAGATCTAGCCTAGCATGATGGAATTAAGACAAGAATAAGATATAGACAACCAACACATAGACATATTGATTGAATTAGAAGAACACTTATCTTGATTAATCATGCAAGGTATCAAGGGGTTGGAACCCTTGAAAAACCTGTAAAGTTACACCAAAATCGTACTTAGGGTTTCTCCCAAAACTTCTCTCCTTAAATGTGAAAAACTAGAAAACTATATATAGGAAAAGGGGTCTGACGGCGTCAAGACCAAATGGGTGACGCCGTCACCTCGCCGCCAAAACAATCCTCGGACTGCCTAGATCTACATTTGACGCCGTCAAGAACAATTCATTTCCAGGCCGTCATGACTTTTACTCTTGACGCCCTACCTTCATGACGCCGTCAAAACTCTTCTGGATCATCATGGAATTTTACTCTTGACGTCGTCAGGGAACTACTCTTGACGCCGTCATGCACTGTTCCCAGCATGGAAAATTAAGACTTTGGCATTTTCTTCACTTTTATGCTCCAAAAACGTCCGAATTGCTTCCTTTTCCAGATTTCACTCCCAAAGTACCTAAAATCACAAAAGGAACGATTTAGGGCAATATTTGATCAAATAAATTCGGATTCGGGCTTAAATGACCCCCTAAAAACGGATCATTTTTCGCCTCATCATATACCCTTACACTTGAGATTTGCTTGTCCTCAAGCAAATGCGCTTTTATTCTACTCAAAATACAAGTTAGTGGTCATTTAACACTAATATAAAAGTAATTACAACAAATAATCGTTCCACTAAAGACCAATAGACAAGCACGGAGGTCATACACAAGCACCTCACAAATAGTGTTTAGATACTCACATCTCTCGGGTGTAATAAAGTGTAAATTACAATATGGAAACGGAAGATATCTCTCACTACCTGTCATAGCAAAATAGATTACCATAGGCTTGGGAAATCCACCACATGGCGTAAGCACCTAGGATAAACTATCAAAGAGGTCTTTTCAAGGGTGTAACATTAGGTGTAGGGATATGAAATACACGGTTTTGTTGGATAAAGGAAGTTTTACTGGTGGCGAGTTAACAATCTTGGTTAATTACATGTACAATATGGCGTTGCTAAGCCAAGACTAGACTCGACTTAAGCTAATAAATGAAGAATGACAAAAACATAAAATGAACATAGAATAAAAAGGGATGGTAGTCCGTATGTTTTTTTCTCTTTTTCCTTTTTCTATTTCTTGATTTTTTCGATTTTTTTTTTTTTTTTTTTTTTTTTTTTTTTTTTTTTTTTTTTTTTTTGTGCATACACTCTTACCCTACCATCCGAAATAATACATCATAGGGGTTGAACATTTCCCTTACACTTGAATCTTTACATACTTTACAATTAACTAATCTAATGACTCGAATTAAGATAATTAAAACACTTGGAGCACTTTTAAGATTAACGTACATATAGGGGTAATAATATGATGTTCTTCCCCATTACTCCATAAATAAGTACTTACCCATGAGTCCCAATCGTCCTAAAACAATATGTACAAGGATATTACTCGACTTAGCAACCATGTAATCAATTAGATAGTTAACTTAGGGTTTAACAAATAACAATAATGCACTAAAAATGAGCGCATACACGGAAGGCTAAGGCGATTTGGTTGTACATTTAAGTGGAGTGTAACAAATTCTTCCTTTAAGTAAAATGCTTAAAGTTAGAAATGAAAAGATAGGCTCGGAGGGGTGTACTAGGGGTTTCGTGTACTAAAAATGAGTACAACGCTGAGGTGTTTGGAAAAATTAGTTGACTTAACTAGCCAAGTAATATGACTTAAATGGTCAAGTAATTATGATACGGGTTTAACACAAGGGTGATCCTAATGCCTCTTATCATGTAGTAAATCCTACCACACGAATGTA
>JARVZY010010564.1:0-83863 GCA_030686995.1 Artemisia argyi | reverse complement strand
CTATAATGCTGAGGGTTGGGTAACGGGTAAAAACATGTTACTTTATTCGGTCTAGGTTCACCCAGATGATTTTTTGTCCAATTTTTTAAAAAAATGAAAATAGTCAATATGTTAACTTGTTAAGAGGAACCATATCACTACAGCAATAATCTAACTTTTATATAAATGATTTTGCTGTATATATTAAAACTATAGAACATTACCAAAATCGAACCAACCATATTGTTCGACTGTATGTACCTTTTCATCCCATCCTGCAATCATTGTCCCAACAGAGAGCCCCATTCCACGATAAGAATAGAGAATGTTTGCCAACAGTTTTGAAGCCCCGGTAACTGATATTCTTCTCTTGTTTGCAAGTTCATGCAACCGGCACTGAAATAACATACACAAGTATTAATTAGCTATATTTGCAGCAACCACACATTCATGATAGATATAGGTTTTATGAGTTTCTCAATTTCTTTAGGGCGTATATTGCAAATGACATTAAAATCTTAAACTAATAGCAAGACAGGGCAGCAATGTCTATCAGTGTACTGCAATTGCCATCTACATTCAGACATTTACCTAATACTATCATACCCAAGAAATAGTGCCAAAATGAAACTGAAAAGGTAACACAAGATTACCTTGATACCTAGATTTCTGTGCCAGAACTGGCAATCAGCAGCTCCACCAGCCATAGTACCCAGCATATAAGGATTAATTTCAATAATTTTCTTCACAGATTGAGAAGCTGTGAATTTCGAAAACAAAAGATTATTAGTTCCTTAAATGCTATCGTAACTCAACCAGCAACCTAGATACCACCATCAAATACAAACTACAAAGGAAAATATAATGTGAGTTGCATAGTTCTTCAGACACAGGTTACAAACAAGTTAACAACCCCATGATCTAATTTCTGAATCTTTATTAAGCACATGATGACATCTATCAACAAAATGTAGCTGCATATTGAGGAAGTTAAGATACATTAATCCTCTATATTGAAAACCATGGATAACATCAGATAACCTAGTCGTCAACCCACACAAGGAAAAAATACTAATAATTAACTTTACATCGCTGAATACTAGGTTCATTACCACGCTGCAGAAATTAAGAATTTATATAGAAGACTGTCCACAAGTCAAGTTTTTCATTATACTGGCTTCCATGTATCAAGTAAATTGTTTCCGACATACATATCAAATCTTAGGACAATGATTACTTTACTAGAAGATCAGATATATAGATAAACATATAGGCATGTTCAATGATATTTTTTAGAAGAACTCTTCATCAGAAGCAAGATCAGTAAATCAGAATAAAAGAGCACGAAGTAAAAAATGTTGACAGTAAGAAAGTTGCATACAGATATAGCCTCCCATGCTAGCTCGTGAATCGGCAGCAACCATCACACCATCCTTAAAGATAAAAGCCAGAGTCGTTGTTCCCTTTGCTGGTTTTACCATTTGAATAGATTTCTTCTGATACTCATCAAACTGAAACAACAGTCGAAGCACTTAGCATATTTCTGCAGTGACTGGGTTACCTATAGGAAGAAAAAAATGTACGAAATACTAACTTGAGGAGATGTAACTTACGTTAGATGTAACAGGAAGATCAAATGCAGGGGCGGCTGAGAAGCCATCAAAAAGCAAGTCATTGCTTCCCCCGTAGAGTGGGGCACTTGATTCGAGTCCACTGAAGTCAAGTTTCATGATTTCAACCTAGAAACATCATTTCATCATACAAAAGTTAGTTTTAGTCCAGAAGCTACTTTCTTCGTAACTGAATCAACGACATTAGATGCATTTGTAAATAATATGTTCCATTCTGCATAAAATAACAAGGTTTAAATTCTGGTATCAAACACACACTTTCAGAGGTTGAATTGTACAGAACAAGAAAGCTTAGAAAGCTAAATCAATCAAACGTTATAACAATTACTGTGTGGTTGTCTTAAGAAACAGATGAGGTAAAACATGGAAAGCAAAACAAATAGGCACAATAGAATACCGAAACTTATGTATCTAAGACTAGTCGTAATGATAACCCCAGGTTCTTGGGGTCATCCCTGCCACCTCAGTGCCAGCTTCTCTCTCTAACACCAAACACATGACCCTAAGCCCGTAGTAAGGCAACCCCAATCACAACCAAACAAGTGGTCTAATAAGAAACCAAAAGGATACAGGTCGCAATAATGGTGTTAGTCTCTTAACTAAAAGCAATAATCATTCTCGATATACCATCAGCTAAATACAAGTAGTGGTACTCAAACCTACTGCTTCAACTCTTTCAGTCAGATATTATTACTACTAACGGGAGACGAAAAGGTGGACATACTAATCGAAATAATGTCGAAAATCAAAGATTCCTATCCTACTGTAAGGTAATATTCTCATAACTTTTATGTTTCAAGACATAATTAACTAAACAACAAATAAATAAACAGCTGACGTGGAATAGTACGATTAAGATCGAAAATTTGTGCAATTACAGAAGACGCGAATTAAATCATACCTTTGTCAATTTTTGATACTTAAACGAAAAACACAGTCGTTGAGTTTATTTAATTCAGTTTAGTACTTTTTTTGGTGGGTTTTCTTGAACAACACTGTAATGTAACTCCTCATGATCGGGTCGGCTATTCCAACACCCGAATAGTTTAGTTTGACCACCAGTAGACATGGGCTAATTGGCCTATTTGTATTTTAGAATTTTTTGCTAGTCCAGTAAAGTATAGCCCAACTTAAACCAATTCTTCCTTCGTTTTTGTTTTTGTTTTAGTAAAACAAGGATGGCTACGAGCCGCCGCGTTGCGGCGGGGCGGTGATTTTGCGGCAAATTTCTGCATGCAGTTGGTACATAAATGAAACGTTTGGTTTATCAAAAACTCTAGTGATACTACTACAATAGCGGCAAAAACTTTGTCAACAAAAACACATCCATTAGAGCGCTAAATTTCTTTTGACAGTTCAAAAGCAAAATGAGTATTTCAAAAAAGTCGTAATTAGACATACAATGAAAGAGTAATGAACTGAAAGATATCATAAAAGATGTTGATAATATCTCCCATGCTAATTAATTGCAAATTACTTTCAAAAAAAAAAAAAAAAAAAAAAAAAAAAAAAAAAAAAAAAAAAAAAAAGGCTAATATTTGGGCCAGCAAGCAGGCTAACAGTTGGGCTACCAAGATAGTGACGTCAATTTGAGGCAAGCAAATATGAGCAACCAATGAGAACACACCGAATTGACCATCTATTATATATATAGTAATTTTGCTAGGCGGATTTTTAGTTAAGCGGGGCCGGCCGTGCTTAAAGTAAACAAGGGCATACAGACAACAGCTAGTAATCTAAATAACTGAGACAAATTAGTTAAAGTGATTTGTATTATAACGCGTTACATTTACAAATATAAATGTTGATTTGTGTAAAAGGAGAATCGATCGGGAAAAATACAAATATCCAGCATAAAAGATAATGACAATTTCATATTCACTCAAAACATGCTTCAAAATCATTATACATTATGCATTCAATGATTGTGATTTGGTTAGATAGGATATTTTCAATCAAAAGGATGTGATATATGAAATTCTTCTAAAAAAATCATGGACATGCGTAATGTTGCACTTTCATTGTTAATAATACTCTGCTTAATATGTCTACATACTCAAAAATATGAAGTTACCTATAGGGTAAGGATCCAATGAGAAGAAAACTTAAAATGAGAAGGATGAGAAATAACTATAACCACACATTTGAGATGCATCGACTTGATTTAGATGCATCTCTATTCATTTAGATGCATCCCAATTAGTTCCGAAAAGTGATTTGAAGTGAAAACGATGCAAAGTAGTACTAATAACAAATTTGACCCGCAGAGGATGAAAAATGCATAGGATTTATCTAACTTGATGAAATGCATCTGATATATGTCTATGCATCTAATTTTTTGCTAGAAAATATATTATTGTGCATCTAAAAGATTAGGGATGCATCTAATTTAAGTCGATGCATCTCAAATGTGTTGTTATAGTTATTTCTCATCCTTCTTATTTTAAGTTTTCTTCTCATTTGATCCTAAGTCGTTACCTATAATCATACAATCATAAAAGGCCAAAAATGTGACTACGGTGTCACTAAATCATGATATGATATCATGCAAAACCATTGTTTTAAAATTAGTTTTTTAGTTGACTCGGTCGAGCTCTCGTTTTTCCGGCTCTAAAATACTATGCATGTAATCATGAAGTTAAGTAAAGCAATTGTATGGTTATAATGCTTTTGATACTTCAAATTACACACTCCGAAATCCGAATGTATAATTTTTGATTTCAATCAAAGAATTGCAAGTGTTCAATCGCTAATCATTGTATTATATTTATAAATCAATTCGCTAAGGTATATTCCTGGAATCTTTTTTAAAATATTAGTATTACCAGCCCATCAAATGTTAGCCCAATAAAGTGGTGTTCTGTGTTACTTAGTACTTTAGTAGCAAACAGTATAGCCCAACGTCATTATTGATATACCAGTTTCTACTATGTTCTGGGCAGTTGCTGCCTTCGTTTTGAAGAAACCGGTTGACTGTCCTGCTTACTAGGGTTTCGGTAGGTCGAAGTTTCTCTTCTCTGTTACTTCTGTCTTAGATTTACGTATTTCAGGTGCTTGCTTTTAATTATTTACCTTCTTTGTTTTTTTCAATTGCTAACTTGCTGAGCTGTTTGTTGTTGATCCACCAAATTTTTATCCTTAAACATGTGCCTAGATCGTTTAAGCTCATAAACTACTAAAGTTACATATGAAAACAAAAACTAAACCTTCAAAAAAAAGGATGGTGCTCTTAATTGTTGTTGATCCATCAGATTTTTATCCTCAAACATATGCGTACATCGTTTAAGCTCGTAAATTACTAAAGTTAGCTATGAAAACGAAAAGTAAAGCTTCAAAAAAATATGATGCTCTTAATTTTGTGACTGAACCTTTGTCGGCCCACTTGAATGTCATTAGTTTAGAAGAACCAAATGATCAGAATTTGCAGCGGTTATCGAGCAGGGATGCGTGCACACACAGTATAGCTGATGTTGGCCATGTAGTTGACATTTCTGCGTCCAAGAGAAAGGTTGTTTCGGCAGCCTTTTCGCCATTGCGTTTAGGTGAAAAAAGACTCAAGAGGGTCGATGATGGGTATGGTTGTTCTAATGATTGTGCTGTTACTCATAACTCAAGTGGGTCTCATGACGGTGTTCAGTTTTGGGCGACGCAAGCTTGGACGCCTGGAAACTTTTCCCATGATCAGCAGCCTGTGGTTGATCAGGTGGTGTCTCATGAGCCTGGAGGAGGTGGTCAGTTAGGAGTTGTAGATGTATCAACATCAGCTGTTGCTCCAAATGAAGGAATGACCTTGGCTGACAATTTAGGTGACCGTCCTTTAAAGAGAAAGGGAGATTCTTTGCAGCGGCATCCTTCTGACGACACCATAAATAAAGCGAGGAGGACTATTACAGACCATCCGTCGTTGCCGTTTGAAACGCAAATGGGTGAGACGGTTCCGGTGCAGCGGAATACGTATTTTAGAGGTTTGGATTCTAGATTGTTATTTGCTTTACATTTTTATAATAAACTTACATAAACGTGCATTTATTTATTTCTTAGATAACTGGTTTCTTTGTTGATGGTTGCAGGCTCATCAACAGGGACGGAGCCAGTGGGGGGGCTGGAGGGTGCTCGGCCCCCCCCAACTGGCCCAACTAGTCATTTTGTAGCGTGGACAGCGGCGGAGTTACATAGGGTCTTTGAGATTTTTTCAGAATCTGCCCCCCTTAACTTCTATGATCTGAATTTAAAATCAGTTTAAAAGCATTTGATTCGGATGGTAAGAAGGTTTCTGAAGCATAAATATCAAAAATAAGGAAAAGTGTATCGGGGAAGATGAAGTTGGGGAAGATGCAGTGTACTATTATTTATATTAATATTAAAAATGGTAAAGTAAAAAGATACGTAGTATTTGATTGTCACGTGTGTGGGGTTGGGTTGTTAGAAAGGAGTGGCCATTTTGATTGCATGAGTAATACTAGTACTTTTTTTCTTCTAAAATTTCAGTATCTTCATGTACTTTATTGAATTTTAGTTTATTTTTACTCATTTTATGTTTAATATTCAAATTTGTACTGTGTTATTATATAACTATAGAATGATATAGGTTCATATTTGTTATAAGTCTCGCCAAATAAGTTAAGATGTCTTTTTTATTGTATTAAAAATTCCTTAACAAGTAATTACACTTGTATGTTACTATAGAAAAAAATATCATTGAGCCGGTATGTTGAACGATTTAAGCTTCAATCCAGCTTTTACAACAAAAAACTACGGTATATGTTTACTACCCGAAAAAAATTGAGCCCCCCGCAATATAAATTCCTGGCTCCGTCTCTGCTCATCAAATATGCCCTTTATTTTAGATTTCGAATCAGGACATGCCCGACCAACATGCCATTCTTTTTCTTCTCCATGTGGTCGTCAACGTTGTGCATCTCCTTTATTGCCATCCCGTATGACAACGGGTGCTGGTAAGCATTTATAGTATTTTTGAAGCATGCTGATTTGCCTAGAAGAAAGGATGTGATATTATTGGTATAACTTTTACATGTACTTGATGCTTTTTATAGCTGCAAATGTTGAGTCGGATACCAATTCACCGACCGATGAAGTGCCTAACAGTGTCCCTAAAAATGGTATGCATGTGATGCTTTCCGTTTTCTCCGTCAAAGTTAATCCTTACAATATAGTATAAACGTGCATTTATTTATTTCTTAGATAACTGATTTCTTTGTTGATGGATTTCTTTGTTGATGGTTGCAGGCCCATCAAATATGCCCTTGATTTTAGATTTCGAATCAGGACATGCCCGCCCTGCTGGCCAATCTTTTTCTTCTCCACGTGGTCATCAACGTTGTGTATCTCCTTTATTGCCATCCCGTATGACAACAGCTGCTGGTAAGCATTTATAGTATTTTTGAAGCATGATGATTTGCCAAAAAGAAGGGATATGATATTATTGGTATAACTTTTACATGTACTCGATGCTTTTTATAGCTGCAAATGTTGAGTCGGGTATCGATTCACCGACCGCTGAGGTACCTAACAGTGTCCCTAAAAATGGTATGCATATGATGTTTTCCGTTTTCATCGTCAAAGTTAATCCTTACAATATATATAGTACTTATGTATGTAATGTTACGCTTATAGGTGTTGGGAATCAACGTTCTCAGCCTCGGTTTCACGAAACTCAACGACGAGGAGGTTTGTTCCGTAATTGTTGTCATAAACTTTACGGACTCTATTTGCCGCAAAAATTTTTTGGACCGTCTATGTAAACATCTTTTGCTTCGTTTGTATATAGGACCTCCAGCTGAATATAAACCTTTTGGACGATGTAATCGTGTATGTCGACACTGTCATGCTATATTTTGGGATGAGGAAAAGCTTAGCACATCAACAGGATCTACTGGTCCGCTATATCACCGATGCTGTTTACAAGGAAGGGTTAAACTGTTTGTCCCACGCGAGTATCCTCCGCTTATTCAGCAGCTGTTTTCCGACAGTCATTTTCTCGAAAACATAAGGGCGTATAACCAAATGTTCGCAATGACGTCTTTGGGTGCTACTGTTGATGAATCTGTTAACACAGGATCAGGCCCTTACGTGTTCAAAATATCGGGTCAGATTTATCATCGTATAGGCCATTTGTGTCCTGACCGTGATACGACGCCACGTTTTTTGCAGCTTTATATATATGACACGGTTAATGAGGTGCAACACCGCCTCAGTCATTTTACGCCGAATGGCCATCCTGTTCTAAGGCGTGAAATTGTAGAGCAACTCATACACTTCCTGGATCACAACAATGCATTGGTGCAGCTATTCAGAATGGCAAGGGATAAGCTGTTACAAAATGATGTGCCCGATTTCAAAGTGAAGCTATTCAACGTAGGTTCAAGATCCCAATATGAGTTACCGACAGCAGATGCTATTGGCGCGATAGTTTTTGACGATACTGCTGAAACGGAAAGTGATTTCGACATTATTTTGGAAACTCATTCGGGCGAACCTCAACGAATAAATAAACTACATGCGTGTTACATGTCTGCACAGTTTCCATTGTTGTTCGTGTATGGTGAACAAGGTTACCACACTGATCTTAAGTTTCTTAATGTAGATGGTGTGTACACGCGAAGGGGAAAACGATTGTCGATGAAAGCCTTTTACTTATACCAGTTGCACGACAGGTTAGGCTACTATAATCTTCTAAGTAGAGGTGGCAAGCTTTTCCAACAATATGTTGTGACCGCTTACTGTAGCATAGAACAAAGCAGGATGGATTACATAAGGACGCATCAGTCTGACATACGAGGTGATTACCTATCGGGCCTTTATGATGCAATTACTAGAGGAGATTCTGATGGATCAGATATAGGTTCAAGAATTATCTTACCGGCCTCATTCACCGGGGGTCCAAGGTATATGTACAGTCATTACTTGGACGCTCTAGCTATCTGCAGGAAGCATGGGAATCCTTCTTTTTTCATTACGTTCACGTGCAACACCAAATGGCCAGAAATTGAAGACTACATGGAGGCATACCCTCGATTAGCAGCTGCTGATAGGCCTGATGTGGTGGACAGAGTGTTTGAGTGCAAAATTCATTCTCTTATCAAGTATATTCGAGATCGGCAACCTTTTGGAGTATTGACTGCAGGTAGATTAGTTGTTTTTGTTACTTCCATGTTTAACATTTATTTGTTGCCTAGATATATGTGCAGTTAACTAACAGCATTTCCCCTGCTTGCAACTTTAAATCTCTAATTAATAATGTCCTTTTCTTTTACAGTTTTGTATACGGTAGAGTTCCAGAAGCGCGGCCTCCCCCACTGCCATATATTGATCTGGATAAACCAGCGTCCTGAAACGCGACGGGATTCTGACATTGATAGGTATATCAGTGCTGAGCTTCCTGATCAGCTAATAGACCCGGAAGCATTTAGGGTAGTTTCCGAATTTATGGTGCACGGGCAGAGACGGAGCCAGGAATTTATATTGCGGGGGGCTCAATTTTTTTCGGGTAGTAAACATATACCGTAGTTTTTTGTTGTAAAAGCTGGATTGAAGCTTAAATCGTTCAACATACCGGCTCAATGATATTTTTTTCTATAGTAACATACAAGTGTAATTACTTGTTAAGGAATTTTTAATACAATAAAAAAGACATCTTAACTTATTTGGCGAGACTTATAACAAATATGAACCTATATCATTCTATAGTTATATAATAACACAGTACAAATTTGAATATTAAACATAAAATGAGTAAAAATAAACTAAAATTCAATAAAGTACATGAAGATACTGAAATTTTAGAAGAAAAAAAGTACTAGTATTACTCATGCAATCAAAATGGCCACTCCTTTCTAACAACCCAACCCCACACACGTGACAATCAAATACTACGTATCTTTTTACTTTACCATTTTTAATATTAATATAAATAATAGTACACTGCATCTTCCCCAACTTCATCTTCCCCGATACACTTTTCCTTATTTTTGATATTTATGCTTCAGAAACCTTCTTACCATCCGAATCAAATGCTTTTAAACTGATTTTAAATTCAGATCATAGAAGTTAAGGGGGGCAGATTCTGAAAAAATCTCAAAGACCCTATGTAACTCCGCCGCTGTCCACGCTACAAAATGACTAGTTGGGCCAGTTGGGGGGGGCCGAGCACCCTCCAGCCCCCCCACTGGCTCCGTCCCTGTGCACGGGCCATGTGGAGAAGCCTTTCCAAATGCACCTTGCATGATCAATCGTTCAACGTGCAAGAAGTTTTTCCCGAAAGAATACTGTCACGCAACTTTTGTTGATAAGGCAGGGTATGTACACTATCGGAGGCGGGATATAGCTATAAACGCAACACGACATAATGTCAGGCTAGACAACGCATATGTTGTCCCTTATAACCGTGAATTGTGTATGGCATTTTATGCCCATATAAACGTTGAGTATTGCGGTTGGACTATGCTTATCAAGTATTTGTTCAAATACATTTCCAAGGGCACTGATAGAATAATGGCTAGAATAACCAGAGCTGTTGGAGAACAACCACACCCGCCTTCTGTAGCATCATCTTCAAATGGTCAGCCGTACCTCCAAGTTGATGAGATTCAGAATTTTGTTGATGCTCGGTATATAGGACCTCATGAGGCTTGCTGGCGTATATTTGGTTTTGACATTCATAACCGAGATCCGGCTGTTCAAATACTTGCTGTTCATTTAGAGAATATGCAAAATGTTACATTCAGACGACGCCATAGGCTGCAAACTATTGTGGACAACCCTGGATCAACAAAAACAACTTTGACCGAATGGCTTGCATTCAACAAATCGTTTGAAATGGGTCGCCATTTGACCTATCTCGAATTCCCTTCAGAGTTTGTATGGTCAAAGCGTGACAAAAGCTGGTCACCCCGGTGTAACCTTAATAGGCCAGCAATTGGAAGGCTTACGTATGTGCACCCTAGCGCTGGGGATCTTTTTTATCAGCGAATACTGTTGTGCCATCAAAGAGGTTGCACATCGTTCCCGAGCATTCGGACTGTTGATGGGTACACGCATTCTACCAATAGGTCGGCATGCGAAGCAATGGGCCTCTTACAGGATGACCAGGAATGGATTACGGCTATGCAAGAGGCTGCTGCAACTGCAACCGCATCGCAACTAAGAGCACTCTTTTCAGAAATTTTGGTGTTCACGGATATCTGCAGCCCATTGAAACTGTGGGAAATGTTCTGGAAGCATATGTCTGACGACATACCCTTAATTTTATCTGAGTCATTGGGCATTCGTTTGCTATGTGTAAATGAACCGGAACTCCGTGGGGGCGTGTTGTATGAGTTGCAAGTGTTATTGGCGTTACACAGCAAGTCCTTAAAAGATTTTGGACTCCCGTCACCACCTGAGGGGCTGCTGAATATGTTCAAAAATAGAGCGGTTATGGAAGAAAGGAATTACAACAGGGAAGAATTAGCAGCCGAAAGTCGTTCTCTAATTCCACAGTTAAATGTAGAACAAAAGGATGTTTTTGATACAATTATGCGCGCTGTTAGTGAACAAAAACAAGAACTCCTGTTTGTTTACGGACATGGAGGTACAGGAAAAACGTTTCTTTGGAAGACTGTCATTGCTACTCTTCGCTCCGAGGGAAAGATAGTCCTAGCAGTGGCTTCATCCGGCATAGCCTCATTGTTGCTACCATCAGGCAGGACAGCGCACTCAAGGTTTAAAATACCGTTGCAGTTAACCGATGAATCTGTATGTTCTATCAAAAAAGGTACGCAGTTAGGTGAATTACTGAAACAAACAGACTTGGTGATTTGGGACGAAGCTCCAATGGCTGAACGACGATGCTTTGAAGCTTTGGACAGAACTTTTAGGGATATATTAGACGAACCACGTTTGGTTTTCGGTGGTAAGGCTGTAGCACTTGGCGGCGATTTCAGGCAAACGTTACCAGTTAAGAAGAAAGCCACAAGAGATCAAATTATTGCTGCGTCGATTGCAGAATCGTATCTTTGGAGCCACTTCAAAATATTTTTTTTAGAAGAAAATATGAGGTTGCGAAGACCTTCGATGACGTTGGCTGAACAACAAGAGATTGCGCTTTTTTCAGAATGGCTTCTGAACATTGGAGACGCAAATATAGGTTCACAGGACGTTGATGACCCACAAAATACATCGTGGGTGCGGATACCTGACAAGCATTGCTTTCCACCAACGCCCGATGGAATACTTCAGCTGATAGAATTTATCTACGATAACTCTTCACTACAGCAACCAACTGCATCAAGTTTTCAGGAGAAAGCGATTGTCTGTCCCAAAAACGAAACAGCAGATCTTATAAATGCACAAATACTAGACAAAGTCAGTGGGCCGTCACACTTCTATCTTAGCGTAGACGAAGCAGTGCCGATAGGCAATGATGGAGGTGCCGCGGAATTACTATATCCGATTGAATACCTTAATTCAATGAAGTTTCCAGGTATTCCTCCGCATCGACTTGAACTGAAAATTGGCAGCCCAGTGATGCTATTAAGAAATCTTAACCTAACTGGCGGCCTTTGTAATGGAACCCGCATGATCGTCAGCCAACTGTTATCGAAAGTTATTGAAGCAAAAATAATAAGCGGCATAAGAATAGGCCAGAAAGTTTTTCTCCCAAGAATAATCCTGTCAGTGAAAGAAGAAAATATGCCGTTTACTTTTAAGCGTAAACAATTTCCTATTAAATTATGCTATGCAATGACGATAAATAAGAGCCAAGGACAGTCGCTGAAGAAAATTGGAGTGTACCTACCTGAACCGATCTTTGGACACGGACAGCTATATGTTGCTCTTTCTAGAGCAACATCACCCGATGGGTTAAAAATGGTCGTGGCACATCAGGAAGGCCAACCTCCGAATACTACAAAAAATATAGTGTATAAAGATTTCTTAAGAAAATTGCGACGAGGTTAGCTCTTACTTATTTTTATTATGTGTCATAAATAGGTTTCTATAACATTTAGTCACTTAACGTGATGCAATAGGGTAGTGATCAGTTATTATTGCTTATCCTGGCAGCATATAGTTGTTCGAAAACCATTATATATTATCTTTCATTACCTTAACCAGAATTTCCATATGAAAACTATTATGCAGAATGATGACTGATCAACAACAAATGGAAGCGCTTATGAAGAATGTAACGGAACCAGTGATGAGCCAGCTTAAGGCAAAGAAAGATGAAAACGAACCTCATCAATACTGATATATCTACCAACGTAAAAGTGTCATGGCGATAGCCTGAAACAAATTTTCAACAACTTTTCCAACCGCCAACCATACCGAAACCATCAGTTCATTTTTTGTACTAAAGGTATAAACGCAAAGCTGTAATGTAATGGCTGTAAGAAGCATGTATATACACCTGAAAAGGTTAATGTGCCTGAAAAATGGTACGTCACACATTTTGGACTACTTTTGCAGCCACTCATTCCTAGAAATTTCCAGTGTATGCAGCAACAACACATCAAGAAAATTGCCAATTACCCCGCCGCAACGCGGCGGGGCATCCACCTCGTTATATATCATTTGTGGAGGACGCGAATTCCCAGTTTTCATTAAATAATAGTTTCCCCATCCAGATTTTATATAATATTGTACCTATTAAAATACTATTTTCTGTGAATTAAAATATTACTACTTACTGTGTTAAACTTTCCATCATCCCTTTTATTTCCATCTAGAATCCACTGTGATACGTGTACTCAAATTAAGACCGTGACTCATTCACTCAAAATAAAATTTTCATTCTTCTTCTTTACACAAATCCCAAATCAAAAAACGAAACCAAAATCATACATAAACAAATCCTAAATCAAAAAAAGATATTCAAAATCATACATGATAGGGGGTCTTGGTTTGTGTTGTGAAGATTGTGATGATTATACATGTGATGATACATATTAGTGCGATAGGTGGTTGCAATATAGTCATTGTATCCGATGACTCATGTTATGGGACTCATCAAAATCAATAATCCTCCTATTGTGGTTATTTCTTTTTTACCTAAAAACTCGATAGTTTTTTTTTTTTTTTTTTTTTTTTTTCTCTTCCAGAGTTCCAGATCTCATGCAATCTCTATGGTTCTACTTTTATGAAACACCGAGGTGATATTTTTGTTTATTTTGTGTTATTGGTAATTAAAGTAATTTATCCATGCTTTTATGATTATGTTTTTTCCTTTTCAGGTTGGTGAATTGGTATTCGACAAGTTGGTACAACAGATTATTGTTTATGGGTTTGTTTATCTGTACATCTCCAATATCAAGTTTCTCAATTTTTTTTCCTTTGTGATTGTTGTCCTAAAAATATACAGTAAAAGTTAGCAAATCATCTATATCATATAAGTTATTAGGCGGTCATTTTGAGGATGCTCATAACGTGTTCGATCAAATGTCAGAGGGCTATAAAGGGGGAAATAGAGTATGATATTAATATAGTTGAAGCTGATGCGTGTAAGAAGGGTGTCAACAATTATTTTTATGTAAGAATTAGGACGCTTTAACCTTTCGAATAACTTAAGGTGACGTTTTACCGCTCGACCTGTTTACCCATTCCACCATTCCGGTTTAGCTAAAAAGATTAGAACTTATCTGTTACAATGTCAACTGATCGTCTGTTATGAAATGTAAAATAGACACACAGGTAGTCTATGTATATGTGAGTATTGTTGCTATCAATTGTAGCAAAACTTTCGGATGACATGAGATACACATAAGAGTTTATGTTGTACTTACTTGGTACACCGTGTTGCCAAACTAAGAAATGTTATACATTCCAGTTAATAGAAATACATTCCAGTTAATAGAATATTACTGCCTTTGAGTCCCGCCAACAAACAAAGTGAGAACAATGACACTGTTAATGGCAAACAACACCGTTAGTATCCTTCCCTTTCTTTTCGGCTTCGTTTAGCCGTTTGTAGTTTCTGTTTTGCGTCCCTGTTATTACTAATTTTTTTTATGCTGTTAAGGAACATCGGCGACTATAGATAAACTGACAAAGGAAATGCAGCAAAGTACGGTTGCTAATACCACATATGAAAACACGGCGTTCACAGGTAAGCAATGTGTTGCACCAATTCTCTGTAGTTAGCATAATCGTGAAAACAATCACTTCTACGTCTTATTTAGATAGCCAGAGCCTGATATTATATCGATCGTGGTTGTACGCTGGAAATGGAGTTCACCTCAAATCAACGCAACGCGCACTCAATCCAAGTTTAAGCTCATGGTGAGATGGTGATTCATAGTCTATTTTTTTAGGAAAAATTTGTATGATATTGATTGGCTTTTGTTTGATTGCAGTTTCTAACTCCAATTCATAACTGGGATTCAAGGTAGCTTTCAAGGTACAAAACAAGTGCACCCTAATGTCTCATTTGTAAGGTACTTTATACGTCCATTCACGTGCTGTTTGTGTAACCTTGAAACCAAACTAATGAGTAATAGAATCTAATAAAGGTGATTTTGTTTTTGGGTTATCAGATTTCCGACACGTTTGCAATCTAGCAAGATCAAAGATAAGAAGGTTAGCCTGATTTTGAATGTATTCCTTGTTGTTTATTCCTGTTGTGTGTCCATCTACGTTCGAACGTTTTATGCCGGTTGTTATGTAATACATACCAGGTTGCGGTCACGATGGACATTCACTTAATGAGGTGCAATAGGTAATTTATTGCCTCTTCTACATGCGATGAATCGTCGCTTTTACCTTATGTATACTAATTAGTTTTTTCCCCGTGTTTGTGTTCCAGGTTAACGTATCAGCAAATGTGATACCAGAAGTTCTGGCCAATGTTTGTGCGCGTAATGTACCAGCTTCTGTCAGCAGCTCTGGCGTTCCATCTATACAGGTGCTTTGAGATAACGATGCCCCTATCAGCTCCTTTTCCCACGGTTGGTGCTTCACTAGCTTTTAACTGCATTTCTCATTTTGCATTGTCATTGTTATGGCTGCTTTTTTACTTACGTTTATGGCATTAGACTCTCTTCCACATACATTTGTTGAAAAATATTTGTGATGTCAGGTCATATGCAAATTGGTGGTTGGCCAGTCACATTGGATTTCGGGGCTGGTCTTATTCATCATGAGGCGACTGTGGATTACGATGGGCTTGAGTGGTGTGATGATATCGTTTGTCAGGTTGGAGTTGCTCAATCATCTGCACCAGGTAGATTGAGTACTGGAAATTCTTATGTGTGGCCCTTTTATGTTATTGCAGTCGTTAACGAAATCACACTTATATAAACTTCAAGCAGCAGTACAAGTGTAGGTGGGTCTCGGAAAAGAAAGCACAGCACCAAGAGATGAAACAATGTCAACACCTGTTTGTGAAGAACCACTTGCAGATCCTGAAAAGGAAGCACTCACCCAAGCCAGCAGGAAGGCAAAGTATGACTAGGCCACTACAACAGGTCGCATAATATAGTCTGTAACTAAACTTTAAGAAGTGATATAATGTAACAGTAAATGAACGTAACGTATCGCACAATGTATGTAGGATAGATGTGCAACAATGTCAACACACGATGGCACATTAGTGTAGCAGTCTCTAAAGTTGCAAGTAGAAAGCCGGTAGGAAAAACCCTCGCAATGTTTTGTAAACAACATCCTGTCAATACATCTATCCAATTTTCTCTATTTTAAGGCATTTTCCATCACAACAACTGTGCACACATGTTTCTCACACAGGTAGAGGCCCCCGCCGCAACGCGGCGGGTTCATACCCCTTGTTCAATATAATTGAACCAGAACCATATAATTCTAATGATATAAGTTTTTTGATTTCTTTTTAAATTACATCTTCGTGAATGCGACATCTTTTATGTTTATATGCCCGAAAAGGCACATGCATGCGTGCATACCATGTGACATTGCATTCATTGAGTTTGCCTAATTTAAAGGAATCTAAACAAGATATTTTCACAATTAATATGTTGTTCCATTTCATTTTCACTTTCACTTTGTAAGAACACTCTGTTCTCAAGATAATAAAAGGAGAGAAATGGAAAGGAAGGTAGAGACAAAAAAAATATTTTGTGTTCTTAAGAAATTTTGAGGAAAGAAGGGGAAAGGAAAGTATGGAAAGTGAGTGGACATTTGGTGGATTTTGGACCAAAAGCCACCCGCCCATATTTGGGATGGATTGGCAGTAAATGACATGTTTCTAATTGAATTGACCAAAGTGCCCTTTATTTCATTATAAAACTTTGTTTCTAGTTAGCTGATTGAAAGGGTATGATGGTAAGATGAAAGATTTCCTGCTATTTTGTTTCTTTCCATTTTGCTAACTTGAGAACACATTAGTGACCGTGAGCTTGACATCACTTCCATTCCTCTCCTTTACTTTACCTTTCTTTTCCCCTCCTTTTCATCTCAAAAAAATCTTAAGAACAGAGTGTAACATTTCACGTGTACCAGCTACTATACGGGTTTCATTTATTGTCAACATATAAACGTACAGTCTATGTATTTGCGTCCTAGCTATTATATGTAAATTGGAAAATGATATTTAATGTAGAGATTATACAAAGTAAACATATTAATAGAAATGATGAACAGTTGGGACATCATATTCAGATGAATGGTCTGAAAATAAAAACTTAATGGAACCAAGCTGCATTACTATATGTTACCGCATACTCTGTAATGCACGAAGGGGAGGACCTAGTAGATTCTCGGAGGTTTACGAGAACTCGATGGATGCACTACTACACAAACTGGTTTTTCCCACAAAAATTTTCTCACGAAAACGAAATTATCAAGTTTAAACAATGATTGTCTTTCAAGGACTGCATCTTGTCATTCATAGTTTTAATACATTAATCGGATTCAAGATGTGATAATGTACCTTGGCAGTTAGAAGGTTCACTATGATCCTCTAACTTATATTCATTAGCATTGATATTAAAATATCACTCAGTTGATGAGGTATCCTAACGGATTTATGAATGAGAGTTACATTATACTTTGGTTTAACATTTACATGTTTATCTTTAGTATGACATCAGCAAGTGGATTCAGAAGGTTATGTATTTTGTTCTTGAATTTCTTCAAGATCTACATATGCTCCCACTCACTTTGTAAGTAGAGACTATTCTCCAAATACTAAGTATTTAAGAAACAATTAATTGTTCTTAATTGGGACATACAGAATACGTTTTACAGTTCTCATATCTAGCTTGTTAATAATACGCTTCATAAGATATTAACAAATTTTAGAACTTTATCAAGACATGTTGGGATATCCCAACCTATTAATATATAGTGTCTTGAAAACCTTCTTGGTTGGAACCATATTGAGTGTATACATGACATACTCAATTTTCAAACCGCGATAAATTTTGGAGGTAGAATAGTTAAAGTTATCAAAATCAAACAAACAATATGAGCAGAGTTTGATTTAAAACATTTAGACATACCATAATGATGTAGTATTATGTGAGTATTAGGATCGTGAAACTATATCACAATTCCTTAGATAATCTAAATTCTCTTTGTGTTAAATATTTGCCAATTGGGTCAAACCAAATTAAAAGCACAATATTTAAAAACCAAATGCACACTATAACGTATAGTTCGTTGAATAGTTCAAGCACTCTATGTTATGTGGTTACAAGAAGACATAACATGTCAACTATATGTTATAAGTCTTTGAATAATTTAAGGACTTCATGTTCATGTCCTAACAAGAAGACATAACAAGTTAACCAATTACTTTATGTTATGAGTCATTGATAAATTCAAGGACTATATATTTATGTCTTAACAAGAAAACATAATTATACTTAACTAAAGTAATTATGAACATATACTCTCGAGTTCAATGGTAATTTTAAGTTGATTTCACACTTCAAATTTATGACTTTAAATCTAATAGGGCAACAAACATTTTATGTATTTGAGTCCTAGTAAAATTATTAGCTTTCTTACCTTGCAGTCAATAATAATAATAATAATAATAATAATAATAATAATAATAATAATAATAATAATAATAATAATAATAATAATAATAGTAAAATTATTAGGGTTTCATTTGGTCTATTGTTATCTTTTTCCTTTAGTTTTTTCTAGGGTTTCGTTTTGAGACCTGTGCTATTGCGTGGACTCTGCTGTTGTTTGATTTGCCTATTACATTGAGGGGATTCGTTTTGCATCTTCTTTACGGTTATTGGGTTCGTTTTCACCTTTGGGTGATCGGTTTTTCGAAGCTGTTGTAGGATTTTTCGGGACCCGACTCGGTTTGTGTATTACTACGGTTGGTTTGCTTCTTTAAACGGCCTGTTGTTGGGGGTCGTTTACATCTTCCACACTGTTATTAGGATTCGTTTGCTGTTTTTGGTGGTCGCTTTGCTTCATCTTAATACAGTTTACGGTTTCGAGATCTTTTGTGGTTTGGTGGTTTGATTCTTAGACGCTTTTGTTGGTTTTCTATAAGTGACGCTGGTGGTGGTTTGGCTTGGCTTTTTCATGCATGAACGCTGGCCTTGTGGTATTCTGTTTGTGGTTCTCCAGTTTGTGGTTTGTTTTGGCATCTTGTGGTGTTGGGATTACAGGTTGTTTGGTTATCATAGCATCACTTGGGATACAAATCACTAGGCTGGTCATAGCATCGCTTGGAATATAGTAGTGCTTGGTCATACAGTTTGTTTGCAACGCTACAGTACTGCTACAACTACATTTTCCATTGACCTAGGTTTCTGCTACAGTTTGTTTGCATGGTCATACATTTTTCATTGACCTAGGTTTCTGCTACACTACAGTACTGCTACAACTACAGGGTTTTTGCTACTTTTTTGCTATTGTTCTTGTCGTGTTGGTTTATACGGTTTATTTCCTATGCCTATTGTGAGATTTCACTGCCCCTTCGCGGGTCTTAGTGGGTGTCGTGATGGGGGTGGAAATGGGCTTACTAAGACTTATTTGATCACACATCTTCGTGATCGACACTTCAATGGGGAAGCGCAAGCTATCACTAGACATTCTCTTGTGTCGGATTTGGTCATTTTTGAAAGGGCGGAGGTTACTCTTAAGCGTATGGGATTGTGGTTATGTGGCGGTTGTTTCAAAACGCATACTTTCTGGGCTAAGTGTCGACATGGTGGGGGGTCTGCTTTTGTGTCACCTCCTGATTGTGGTGATGGTGTGGTTCGGTTCGTGTTGCATGATCTCACCAAACCTCATGCCCCTTCTCATGTTGCTCCTGTTGAGGATTTGGTTTCTGATGCGTTTGGTGGTTTTGATTTACATCTCCTTGATACTCTACTTTCTAAGGGGTTGCGTACTGCCAAATCCATTCCTCCTAAATGTCGTTTGGGGTTTTCTCGGGTTTTGAAAGGAGCCCTTGATAAGGTGGTTTGTTCGCCTGATGACATTTCTTGTTGGGTTGGTTTGTTAGTCTTGCCTCTTTGTTTGCTTAAAACCTTTTGCCCGAGGAGTAATCAAGAGTGTAGGTCTGTTACTAAACGTCAACGACAGGAAGAGTATATTGTTAATGCCATTTCATCTTGGGGCACACCTGGTGGTAGTTTACAAGTTGTGCGTGAGGTTTTAGCCGAACCCCCCCCCCCCCCTTTGTGGTCTAATATTGATGAGGGAAACCTGGATTTGGGTGACCGTAATATCAAGCAGTGTAAGAGGAAGATTTGTGATGGCCATTATACTGTTGCTGTTAGAGTTCTTTCTTCTTCGGGTATTGCGGCTTATGATGATACTACTCTCGCGGATCTAAAAGCTAAGCACCCTTTTCAATCTGCCCCCCTTTTACCAGATATACCTATTGATCATCATCACCTTTTGGCATCCCCTGCTATGGTTCTTGATATGATTAAGAGTTTCCCTCGTGGTACTTCTTGTGGAAGGGATGGTTTGCGTGCTCAACACCTTTTGGATTGTTTAAACGGTGCTGTTGTTGCCATCTCTGATGAGTTAGTCGCTTCTATCACCCAGGTGGTGAACCTTTTTCTTGAGGGTAAATGCCCAAGGGAGTTGGGAGAGTATGTTGCTAGTGCTCCTCTCACGCCTTTGGTTAAACCAGGAGGGGGGATCCGTCCTATCGCTGTTGGGACTGTTTGGAGGCGTTTAGTCTCCAAGGTTTGTGCTTCTATGATTGGCCATTCTTTGGATGGTTATTTTGACGGTTTGTAATTTGGTGTGGGTGTTTCGGGGGGTGGGGAGGCAATCCTTCATGCTGTGAATCGGTTGATTGAAGACCGTGGGGGTGATGTGGGTTTATCTATGTTATTGGTGGACTTTAAAAACGCTTTCAATATGGTGGATCGTGCGGTTATGTTACGAGAAGTTCGCCTTCGTGTTCCGGCTATTTCACGTTGGGTGGAATTCTGTTACTCCAGTCCTGCTAGATTATATTATGGTGAGCATACTTTATGGTCGCACCAAGGGTTGTAACAGGGTGATCCGCTTGGGCCTCTTCTTTTTGCTTTAGTGTTACATCCCTTGGCATGTAAGATTCGAGACTCCTTCACTCTTTCTCTTCAAGCTTGGTATCTTGATGATGGTACTATTATTGGGGATACTTTGGTTGTGGGGAAGGTTTTGGAGTTGATTATGATGGATGGACCTAGTTGTGGTTTACACCTCAATGTTGATAAAACTGAGGTCTTTTGGCCGAAGGAAGACCCAAGGAGCAGGTATGTTGGTGTTTTTCCCCCTAATATTTCTCGACCTTCGCATGGTGTTAAATTATTAGGGGGCCCCGCCAGTGTGGATGTTGAGTTTAGTAGTAAGCTTGTTATGAAAAGGGTTGCTAAAACTATTGAGCTTATGGATGCTGTTGCTAAGCTTAATGATCCTCAGTGTGAGTTGTTGCTACTGCGTGCATGTGCCGGTATTTTCAAGTTGTATATTTCTATGCGCACATGTCCTCCTCGGGTCTTTGAGAGTGCTCAGGTTTCTTTTGATGCAGCACTTCGCTCTTCTTTGGAACGTATTGTAACTGCTTCTGGACCTGGGTTTGGTGATTGGCAATGGAGACTCGCCACCCTACCTTTTGATCTCGGGGGACTTGGTGTGTATTCTGCAGGTGATGTCTTGAACTATGCCTTCCTTGCTTCTAGACTTCAATCTGCCAGCTTACAGACTACGCTTCTCTGTAGTTCTGGTATTGTGTCTACCGGTCCCTCTTTTGATGATGCATTGTGTACTTTTAATGTGAATATGGATATTGACCTTATGAGTAACCCTAGTGAGATCGCTGCCCCCAAACTTATGAAGAAATTGGCAGATATACATTTCGCACGTGTTGCCCAAACGGTTGAATCCACTTTCCATTTATCCTCTAGACAGATGGCTTTATGGAACTCATTAAAAGAGGATTATACGTCAGATTGGCTTAGGGTGGCACCGATATCCGGATTGGGACAGACTATGAATGCCAGGACTTACCGATGTGTCTTGTGTTACCGGTTGGGTGTTCCTCTTTTTACTGTCCAGATGCCATGTTCAGCTTGTTCTAAGGTTTTTCCTGGAGATATTTTTGGAGACAATGTTGTATCGTGCGCAGGCTTAGTTGGTATTAAACATCGGCACAATGTTGTGCGTGATGTTCTTGTTGATATATGTTCTCGGTCTGGAGTTTCAGTTCGTAAGGAGGTGGATATTGGGTTTCGTGGAGAGAGGGACAAAACCTTACGTCCGGCCAATATGTTACTTTACTCTTGGGATGGTGGCCTTGATGTTTGTGTTGATCTTACAGGATCGTCACCTTTGACGCGTTTGTGTATGGTTGATTTTATGCCCGGTCGGGTGGTTATTGAAGCCGCACAACGTAAACGTGTCAAGTATGCAGCTAAATGCGCTGATATCGGATATGGGTTCCTCCCCTTTTCATTCTCTTCTTTTGGAGAACTTGAAAAGGATGCAGTAACCTTATTAAAGCGCATTAGACGATTCTCTATGACCCAAGACATTGGAGCACGTGCTGCTCCACATATTTTTAGTAGGATTGGTTTTGTTGTAGCTAGAGGTGTAGGGACTCAGTTGGTATCTCGGCTCCCCACCAATTTCTTATAAAATCCTATTTATTGTTTAATAAAAGTGATGTTATAATAATAATAATAATAATAATAATAATAATAATAATAATAATAATAATAATAATAATAATAATAATAATAATAATCTATGTTGTTCCTTGCACATACTTGAGATTTCTCCCACTTGTACATGAGACAACACCATTAACAAACAATACGACATGCACTCGATTGTATGAACAATATAATAGTGTCATAGATAATACAAGTAGATTAATAACCATATTGTTTTAATGGGGAATTGTGCACTATTATTTTATAGATAACGTTTTGGGAAGCAACATCTTATCATATAAAATAAAATGCAATCTTTCTTAAAACTATGGTTGTTCTTATTGGAAAGTAAAGAATTATTTCAAGACAAGCTAGAAATAATATGGGTAGCTAACAAGGGAATAAAGCTTGTGGCTCCCACTAAATTCGACAACATTACATGAATGTTTTTTCAGTAATAAAACACAAAGCTTCCACTAGATTTGTCAACATTATAAATGTTACATCACTAGTAACAAGCAAACATCGAGGTATTTACTTTCCTTTTCTCTTAGAATACCTACAAGTAGCAATGTACTTAGGTATTGAACAGAGTATATGAAGTTCTACTTGTGTAGATAAGGGACTAGCCATCCATGCTTTCATTAACTTGAACATCAGCATGCAATTCCTCCTTAATCGGTCTGCCTAGCCACAAGGGTGTGTAGCACCTTAGGGAATAAAGTGAGCCTTAGAAAAATACCTAGAAGACATGTTAGTAATTTTCTTTACTCGTTGCGGTATATTGAGATTTCCTCTTATTAATATCTAAAACTCATACATCGTCTTGTCAAGTGCAATATGTTATCATTTTGGTAGCTATAGAAAACAAGTTCTCTGGTTACACAAACACCTTTTATCTTTCAAAAAATTTCAGAACCGGAAAAGGGGTAATGAAAAGAGTAAAAGAATAAAAGGGAGTTTAAAAATTATTGAGAAAATTCAAATTTACCCTATCTTAGCTTTGTCAAGCAAGGAAAAGAGATAAGAGTTAGTCTATCTCTTTCTTTCAAAGGAGACTAGGTTTGTCTTTTCAAGAAAACAAACTATCGTTTACGATTTATATTGCAATAATACCATTAATTAAAACGTAGAAAGTTCAATTTCAGTATTTTTGATAATCAGTTCTTTTAAAAATTAACGACCTATGTTTTAAATAAAACAATCAATTTACTAAAAGACTAAGATCCTTACTTGAACTCCCACTCATAACAGAAGGTCTGACCAACTAGTACTGAATAGGGCAAGAGGTAAACGGCGTTCGTTAATTGCATTACAAGTGCAACTCTTAGATTTATGAGACGCATGGCATTGGAGAAACAATTTGCAATGTCAAGTCATGTTTTGTCTCATGTTATGCCTCGGGTGGAAAGGTCTGACCAATCGCACTTAATTAAGTCAACCAAAGTAAGAGCTTGCAAAAATTAACCAAAGTTCTGACCAACGAGAAAAAATTTGCCTTGGGTTTGAATTAACCTGAGGTCTGACCAGAGAGAAAAAACCAATTGCAAGTGCTCTTAGTTAGGATGACATAGACTTAAATTTAACACATAGAGTATTACATAAGTTTTCTTGATAAAATGTGTACCAAAAGAGTGTTCAAAGAAGCATGCATACATTTTTGAAACACAAGTTAAGAAAAACTATTTATTAACTTTTAGGTGCACTATATCGCAGTATTAGATAAACCAATTAAAGAATGACCAACCTCTATATTATACTGCTGCATGAGTCAAAGACCAAGTTCTTCTGATAATTACCACAAAAATGGTGCGCGGAATTATAGTCAATCAACCTGAAGACGATTTTGTCAAAACCATCCACTTACAAGAAGCCATTGGTTGAAACAAAACACGTCATCGATAAGTTTGCAAAACTTAATATTTAAAGTTTATTAAATCAAACAATATCCAGCAAGCTATATCCTGGTAGCTTCGAGAGAGACCCACACCCTCAATAGCTTGATGGAACCAATGATTAATCAAATCAAATTTTGACACTTTATAGTCCGTTTTAAGTGTCTAAAAACAGTTTTTTACACATAACACATAACTGGTCACAAGGAATAAGTATGTATTATTAACAGATAATGTAACACCCCCAATTCATGGTTGCAGCGGAATTCAAACTGGGTGTTACTCGACGGCACAATAGTCACAATAATAGAAAACGAACTCCAATTGAGTCGTTTTTAAAAGATTTATCATTCAAATTATATAAATATCAGAGATTACAAAATGAGGTCCCAAATGGTTTCATGTTTACAAATCACATTAAATGAGTTTTTGAATGATAATAAAATTTATAGCCCTCTTGAGTATCCGTGTCCTTCCGTGCAATCCTTGATCGTCATGAACCTGAAATACATGCTTGAGAGGTCAACACAAAGGTTGAGTGATATTCATAGAGTTTATTTAATCGTTTGAACACAATATGTTGGTAGTGTGAGCTGTAGACTCACACCAATGTTTGGAAAACAAAACAGGTAGGCTACGTTATTATACGCCCATAAAATGTATTATACACTAAGCTTATGACACCAAAACGTTAACGTGTACCAATATCGATCGGCAGATTTATCCCGGTAGGTACTTTGCTAACATACCTAAATCTCAAATACTATTGCATTTGTTTGAACTTAGTCAATACAAATGGGATTCGTCAATCCCAATAGGCCTATTCACAATATTTGCGCTCACTATTGCTAGTGATTAAATGGTTCATAATAAGGGATCTCGGTTTAGCAAGGTTGGTACTTAGTGATAATAAAGCAATCAGGTAAGCATACAATTTAAAAACATTGTGCTCGGTTAAAATAGCATGTATTCCCCCCAAGGGTTTGTAAAACAATTAAGTAATGGAAAATGGGGCTATGAACTCACCTTAAGTTGGATGATGTATAATGAGAATGATGGATATGCCGTAAGAACTTCTACGAGCAACCTAGAATAATTGTTGTAACTTAGGTTTGGAATAATGTCTAAGGAAACATAAACATGCCAATATATATATCTTGCATCTAGTCCATGATGTGGTATGATGTATAATGTAAGTCTTTGAAAGAAAAGATTCATGAAACATGTATGTTTTGATATATCGTTTACTACCGTTCGGGCCGACATAATTCAGAAGTCATGTTAATAAGCGTTCGAGGAGCCAGGACACTTTAATTCGTAAATCCACAACTCATCTCGACGGCTTATATAATGAACTCCTCACATGAGGCTCCCTACTATTGTAGTAGTTGATAAAATATATATGTATATAAGTTTTGATCCGAAAAGTTACATGTCCAAGTACTTTCATAAACTTAGGAAAGTTTATTATTACATGAAGATTGTTATTAGGGTATGTTTCATATAACTTGTAATCTTTCTACTCTTGTAATCTTGAAAGATGGATGATGAAGGTTGAGGTGACTTGAGTGGATTCAAACTCAAGAGAAATCACCAAAGTATATGAGGTTTGGAAGTAGTTTGATGAATCAAAACCAAACTAGAGTTTATGTGTTATGCTCTTGAATCTTGCATGAAACTTGGAAGAGAATGAGCTAAGGATGAGAGGATGGTGTGTGTGAGTGTGGCGTACAAATGAAGGAGAGGAGAGGGCTTTATAGTGTCTTGAGGAGGTTAGGAAATGACTAGGATATTTACTACACTTGGTGGCCAAGTTTAACTTGGAGCCTAAGTAGTACATATGTAATCATCTAAGGCATGAAGGGTCAAGATTGAGCCACAAGTGTGAATCCCCCCCCCCCTAGTGGCGGTTCACAAAGATAGGATAGGATGAGTTGGCTTTTGATGATCTTATCCATGGAGCTAGTTTCGACTCCGTAAAATGCTAACCGTAAGTTGTTACGTCACAAAACGTAAAACCGGGTATCGTAAAAATACGAAACTTGGAAGAATGATTAAACTTGTCAAAATACTCCATAATAAAATATAAAATGAGTGGTAGGTTCCATTGGGGTGGTAAAACCCTGCTAAAACTGGAAACACGGGTCTAAAACGCGTAATACGTAAAACGTACGAATATTGCGTAAAATTGAGAAAAGTAAAATATTACTTTTCTAATAGGATAAAAATGATTTAAAAAGACTTATAATGTCTAGACTGAGCTTAGTCTAGTGTCGGTTGGTATTAAATGTCTTTTAGACATCAAACCGAAAGCCTAAAAATCAAGGAATGACTTATAAAATCAAGGAATGATTTTTGGTCAATGGAGGAGGGAAAAATATGTTGACTTTTTCTAATAAGTTGAAAACTTAAATCGTCTTAGAAATGCGGTGCAGGTATAGGCTAAGGTTACGGCTGAGTAAAAACGCTTAAAACTGAAAATTCCAGTTTTTCACGGCCGAGGTTTATTTTGGTCATGTTTTTCTCAGTCATGATTTATTCTCAAATAAATCATGAGTGTGTCAAACATTTTTCTGATACGGGGAAAATTAACGCGACCGAATTTCGTTGTACGTAGAATTTCTGAATGACGTTTTACCCTAAAACGTGTTATTCCGTGTAATTCCTTAATAACTTTCACGAAAATGAGCTTATGAATGTCAAACTTTTAATTTGCCATGGAAATGATTTATCACTCGAGCCCAAGAAATAAAAATCAAATTTCGGGAAAATTTTCGGGAAAAATGAATAGTAAAAGTGAATAGTGAAATTTTCCGGGAATAGTAATTATCCTGAAAAATGCGAATTGTTACAGTCTCTACCCCTTACGGGGAACTTCGTCCCGAAGTTCTTTGTGTGTCATATGTTGAAGTGGTGTCAATGAAAAGGTGTGGTTACTTATGAGGACTAAAGTCTGGGATTACCAGTGATGTAGTTTGATTTGTCGTTTCAGTGTATGGTGTAGGATGAGGCTTACTTTTATGTAGGAAAGGTATGGTAATAGTCGAATATCAAAGGAAATTGATATAGTAGTCGAATATTAATAGGAATTGAGATAGTAGTTGCAATCATAGCCTAGTTGGTAATCTGTTGTTGTAGCTAGTGTTTATTGACTTCATACTTATATTATTTCGGATACAAATAAGCCCACTTGTTTATAATTCTTTATTTACATAGAGAGGCATCCCAAACAATGTAAATAGGGAAATATAAACTTATGATTTGGTGATTTACAATGTCTTTATTTAAATGAAAAGGCATCCCAATCCATTCAAATAATTACAAATCATCCTACTTAAGAATTCCCAACACAACATTCACAATTAGTCGGTGAGTTACAAGGTAGGGTATTACGAGATGATACTGGTGTTCCAAAAGTGCAAGATGAATATTCAATCTTGTAAAGCTGATGAGCATGCTTGTGGTGTAACTATGGATGATTTGAGCTTTAAAAGTGCATCAAGATCTGTTAATGAATGAGCTTGTGTTTGCCACCGTGGTGAATATAATGTTGTGATATGTTGATGAACAAAAGTGTGTAGTGTATGCTTAATGTTAATATTGGTAGAGATGTCAAGTTTGCTTTAAAATTTTAAGAAATTTTAAAGGTTTATGACAGGATGGTATCCTTAGGACCTAAACAGGATAGTACTTCTACAGGATGAAGAGAAGAATTGATAACTATCCCAAGATAGTAGTTAGGATTATCTCATAAATGAAAACTTTCAAGAATGAATTTAGATCATACAAATAAGGTGTTAAGATCTCGCTGAGTGGTAAGACACTATCGTGTCTCTAGATTGTTTTAATGTATTCTGGTGGTTTATCGTGTTCATGTAGGAAATCAATCTAAACATAACCCTAGTACAACTATTCTCAGTATTTGAAAATTTTAAGTCGAATATAGTTAGTCAGACTATATTCCACTGTCCCTAGGTTAAATATAGGTGACTAGTCTATATTTAGCCAAGGTTCGATAAAATTTTCAAATACCTAAATTAGGTATACTTGTGATATGTCCGTTGCTTTCGGGAAACTATCCACTAAACAAAGGCGATGTCAAACCCTTAAGTTGCAAGTCCCGTCCATACAAGACTTGTAACGTATGTTTTCATATTCCATTGCATAGAAGATAGTACGGGTAGGTACGTAGGGAAAGGAAGTTTTAAGTAGTTCTAAAAATAGAACATACTTGGCCAGGATCACGAACTTTTAATAATGAAGATTTCAGAAGAAAACTTTGATGAATGTAGAACTGAACTTCAGCTTTTGTAGGTGATGGATTTGTTTGTCCTTTAAAAATCTCATATTTCTATTTAGAAATCGATAGATCGTGATGGGTTTTTGATGTCATATGAAATGATATTGATGATGTGATGGAATGATTCTAGAGACCATTTCGCAAAACACAATGTCTCGGAAGTAGGTTAGACCATTGTGCAATTCACAATGTCTGGGAAGTAGGTTAGACCATTGTGTGACTCAAAATATTTGAGAAATGGTTAAGACCATTGTATAATACAATGTCTTGGAAAATAGGAAAGACCATTGCAATCAGTTACAATGTCTTGGACATAAAATGTTGGAGTAGGAACATGATTGGGAGAATGTGATTGTGTCGAAATGCCCTAGAATAGGCATACGCAATGATTGTGTCGAAATGCCCTAGAATAGGCATACGCAAATATGTTTAGTCCATTGTTTAGATAAATGATTGAAAATAAACCGAGTTTATATATCAATATACTAATGCTTACGGGGAAATGCTCAATTATGTTTAGGGTACATATATTAATATGCAATTATGTTTGTGTAGCACAAAAATGTCTACGGGGAAATGCTCAAAATGGGTATATATGAATATACTAATATGTTTATGTATCATAACATGCTTACTAAGTCCATAATCGTCTGGAGGATGGAAGACACGGAGAGTGGAAGGCTATAAAAATGTTTTGGCTTGCATGTGTAGTTATAGTTTAGGTCTCAATTAGATCCGTTTCTCTATAACCATGGCTCTGGTACCAATCTGTAACACCCCCAATTCATGGTTGCAGCGGAATTCAAACTGGGTGTTACTCGACGGCACAATAGTCACAATAATAGAAAACGAACTCCAATTCAGTCGTTTTTAAAAGATTTATCATTCAAATTATATAAATATCAGAGATTACAAAATGAGGTCCCAAATGGTTCCATGTTTACAAATCACATTAAATGAGTTTTTGAATGATAATAAAATTTATTGCCCTCTTGAGTATCCGTGTCCTTCCGTGCCATCCTTGATCGTCATGAACCTGAAATACATGCTTGAGAGGTCAACACAAAGGTTGAGTGATATTCATAGAGTTTATTTAATCGTTTGAACACAATATGTTGGTAGTGTGAGCTGTAGACTCACACCAATGTTTGGAAAACAAAACAGGTAGGCTACGTTATTATACGCCCATAAAATGTATTATACACTAAGCTTATGACACCAAAACGTTAACGTGTACCAATATCGATCGGCAGATTTATCCCGGTAGGTACTTTGCTAACATACCTAAATCTCAAATACTAGTGCATTTGTTTGAACTTAGTCAATACAAATGGGATTCGTCAATCCCAATAGGCCTATTCACAATATTTGCGCTCACTATTGCTAGTGATTAAATGGTTCATAATAAGGGATCTCGGTTTAGCAAGGTTGGTACTTAGTGATAATAAAGCAATCAGGAAAGCATACAATTTAAAAACATTGTGCTCGATTAAAATAGCATGTATTCCCCCCAAGGGTTTGTAAAACAATTAAGTAATGGAAAATGGGGCTATGAACTCACCTTAAGTTGGATGATGTATAATGAGAATGATGGATATGCCGTAAGAACTTCTACGAGCAACCTAGAATAATTGTTGTAACTTAGGTTTGGAATAATGTCTAAGGAAACATAAACATGCCAATATATATATCTTGCATCTAGTCCATGATGTGGTATGATGTATAATGTAAGTCTTTGAAAGAAAAGATTCATGAAACATGTATGTTTTGATATATCGTTTACTACCGTTCGGGCCGACATAATTCAGAAGTCATGTTAATAAGCGTTCGAGGAGCCAGGACACTTTAATTCGTAAATCCACAACTCATCTCGACGGCTTACATAATGAACTCATCACATGAGGCTCCCTACTATTGTAGTAGTTGATAAAATATATATGTATATAAGTTTTGATCCGAAAAGTTACATGTCCAAGTACTTTCATAAACTTAGGAAAGTTTATTATTACATGAAGATTGTTATTAGGGTATGTTTCATATAACTTGTATGACCATTTTTCTTTGTATTATCTCATGGTTCTTTTAAGTGAAGTAGATCCAAATTGTTTGTTCAAGTTATCGCCAATTCCTTGTTTCATGTTTACGCCTAAGTAAGCTTACATGGTCATTTCGTCATGGCCTTGCCATGACCTTTGGTCCTTGTTCCATAGTCATGAGACTTCAACCTTGGCTCTAGCCATGGTGGTGGTCTTGATTATAGGTCATAAGACCTCTTGTTCCTTTTAAAGTATAACCATAATATAGTGACTTTGGTATAAAAGCGGGCTGTTAAGAATTTGAAGAAATTATCACTAAAAAAGCGTTTTCAGGTCTCGAGCTTCTTTATTCCTGAACGAAAACGTCGTTTCGGACAACTTTCGTGTTTTAACTTTTTGATGAATCGGACCAGAAATGCCTCTTTTTGCGTGTTTAATGTTTCTGTAACAGAAGGTATTTGGCAGCTTTGCCGCAAAGTTTTGGTAACTTCAAATCGTCATAACTTTTGACTCGTATACTCGTTTTAGGTGGTTCAAGTTGCTACGGTTTCCTTGTTAGGTCCTCTACTACAATATGTAATGATCCAATATCATATTTTTACCATTTTGATCAGGTCTTACCAAGAAAGTCACTAGTTTACTTGTTTTAATAACTTATCTTAACAATCAATTACAACAACATGTTTTACTCATTTTTATACATCATGGACATGAATACAAGACATAATATAGCAAGAATAATATGTAAATAACATGAATATGATTATTTAACAAGAAGCATGTTAGGGTTTGGCTTACAACTTTTGGCTTTCAAATAAAGAAAGGAAGTAACTAGTAAGGTAAGGACTTTGATAGACTTGCTTCAACCCACTTCACTTCATGCAATCTTTCTACTCTTGTAATCTTGAAAGATGGATGATGAAGGTTGAGGTGACTTGAGTGGATTCAAACTCAAGAGAAATCACCAAAGTATATGAGGTTTGGAAGTAGTTTGATGAATCAAAACCAAACTAGAGTTTATGTGTTATGCTCTTGAATCTTGCATGAAACTTGGAAGAGAATGAGCTAAGGATGAGAGGATGGTGTGTGTGAGTGTGGCGTACAAATGAAGGAGAGGAGAGGGCTTTATAGTGTCTTGAGGAGGTTAGGAAATGACTAGGATATTTACTACACTTGGTGGCCAAGTTTAACTTGGAGCCTAAGTAGTACATATGTAATCATCTAAGGCATGAAGGGTCAAGATTGAGCCACAAGTGTGAATCCCCCCCCTAGTGGCGGTTCACAAAGATAGGATAGGATGAGTTGGCTTTTGATGATCTTATCCATGGAGCTAGTTTCGACTCCGTAAAATGCTAACCGTAAGTTGTTACGTCACAAAACGTAAAACCGGGTATCGTAAAAATACGAAACTTGGAAGAATGATTAAACTTGTCAAAATACTCCATAATAAAATATAAAATGAGTGGTAGGTTCCATTGGGGTGGTAAAACCCTGCTAAAACTGGAAACACGGGTCTAAAACGCGTAATACGTAAAACGTACGAATATTGCGTAAAATTGAGAAAAGTAAAATGTTACTTTTCTAATAGGATAAAAATGATTTAAAAAGACTTATAATGTCTAGACTGAGCTTAGTCTAGTGTCGGTTGGTATTAAATGTCTTTTAGACATCAAACCGAAAGCCTAAAAATCAAGGAATGACTTATAAAATCAAGGAATGATTTTTGGTCAATGGAGGAGGGAAAAATATGTTGACTTTTTCTAATAAGTTGAAAACTTAAATCGTCTTAGAAATGCGGTGCAGGTATAGGCTAAGGTTACGGCTGAGTAAAAACGCTTAAAACTGAAAATTCCAGTTTTTCACGGCCGAGGTTTATTTTGGTCATGTTTTTCTCAGTCATGATTTATTCTCAAATAAATCATGAGTGTGTCAAACATTTTTCTGATACGGGGAAAATTAACGCGACCGAATTTCGTTGTACGTAGAATTTCTGAATGACGTTTTACCCTAAAACGTGTTATTCCGTGTAATTCCTTAATAACTTTCACGAAAATGAGCTTATGAATGTCAAACTTTTAATTTGCCATGGAAATGATTTATCACTCGAGCCCAAGAAATAAAAATCAAATTTCGGGAAAATTTTCGGGAAAAATGAATAGTAAAAGTGAATAGTGAAATTTTTCGGGAATAGTAATTATCCTGAAAAATGCGAATTGTTACAGTCTCTACCCCTTACGGGGAACTTCGTCCCGAAGTTCTTTGTGTGTCATATGTTGAAGTGGTGTCAATGAAAAGGTGTGGTTACTTATGAGGACTAAAGTCTGGGATTACCAGTGATGTAGTTTGATTTGTCGTTTCAGTGTATGGTGTAGGATGAGGCTTACTTTTATGTAGGAAAGGTATGGTAATAGTCGAATATCAAAGGAAATTGATATAGTAGTCGAATATTAATAGGAATTGAGATAGTAGTTGCAATCATAGCCTAGTTGGTAATCTGTTGTTGTAGCTAGTGTTTATTGACTTCATACTTATATTATTTCGGATACAAATAAGCCCACTTGTTTATAATTCTTTATTTACATAGAGAGGCATCCCAAACAATGTAAATAGGGAAATATAAACTTATGATTTGGTGATTTACAATGTCTTTATTTAAATGAAAAGGCATCCCAATCCATTCAAATAATTACAAATCATCCTACTTAAGAATTCCCAACACAACATTCACAATTAGTCGGTGAGTTACAAGGTAGGGTATTACGAGATGATACTGGTGTTCCAAAAGTGCAAGATGAATATTCAATCTTGTAAAGCTGATGAGCATGCTTGTGGTGTAACTATGGATGATTTGAGCTTTAAAAGTGCATCAAGATCTGTTAATGAATGAGCTTGTGTTTGCCACCGTGGTGAATATAATGTTGTGATATGTTGATGAACAAAAGTGTGTAGTGTATGCTTAATGTTAATATTGGTAGAGATGTCAAGTTTGCTTTAAAATTTTAAGAAATTTTAAAGGTTTATGACAGGATGGTATCCTTAGGACCTAAACAGGATAGTACTTCTACAGGATGAAGAGAAGAATTGATAACTATCCCAAGATAGTAGTTAGGATTATCTCATAAATGAAAACTTTCAAGAATGAATTTAGATCATACAAATAAGGTGTTAAGATCTCGCTGAGTGGTAAGACACTATCGTGTCTCTAGATTGTTTTAATGTATTCTGGTGGTTTATCGTGTTCATGTAGGAAATCAATCTAAACATAACCCTAGTACAACTATTCTCAGTATTTGAAAATTTTAAGTCGAATATAGTTAGTCAGACTATATTCCACTGTCCCTAGGTTAAATATAGGTGACTAGTCTATATTTAGCCAAGGTTCGATAAAATTTTCAAATACCTAAATTAGGTATACTTGTGATATGTCCGTTGCTTTCGGGAAACTATCCACTAAACAAAGGCGATGTCAAACCCTTAAGTTGCAAGTCCCGTCCATACAAGACTTGTAACGTATGTTTTCATATTCCATTGCATAGAAGATAGTACGGGTAGGTACGTAGGGAAAGGAAGTTTTAAGTAGTTCTAAAAATAGAACATACTTGGCCAGGATCACGAACTTTTAATAATGAAGATTTCAGAAGAAAACTTTGATGAATGTAGAACTGAACTTCAGCTTTTGTAGGTGATGGATTTGTTTGTCCTTTAAAAATCTCATATTTCTATTTAGAAATCGATAGATCGTGATGGGTTTTTGATGTCATATGAAATGATATTGATGATGTGATGGAATGATTCTAGAGACCATTTCGCAAAACACAATGTCTCGGAAGTAGGTTAGACCATTGTGCAATTCACAATGTCTGGGAAGTAGGTTAGACCATTGTGTGACTCAAAATATTTGAGAAATGGTTAAGACCATTGTATAATACAATGTCTTGGAAAATAGGAAAGACCATTGCAATCAGTTACAATGTCTTGGACATAAAATGTTGGAGTAGGAACATGATTGGGAGAATGTGATTGTGTCGAAATGCCCTAGAATAGGCATACGCAATGATTGTGTCGAAATGCCCTAGAATAGGCATACGCAAATATGTTTAGTCCATTGTTTAGATAAATGATTGAAAATAAACCGAGTTTATATATCAATATACTAATGCTTACGGGGAAATGCTCAATTATGTTTAGGGTACATATATTAATATGCAATTATGTTTGTGTAGCACAAAAATGTCTACGGGGAAATGCTCAAAATGGGTATATATGAATATACTAATATGTTTATGTATCATAACATGCTTACTAAGTCCATAATCGTCTGGAGGATGGAAGACACGGAGAGTGGAAGGCTATAAAAATGTTTTGGCTTGCATGTGTAGTTATAGTTTAGGTCTCAATTAGATCCGTTTCTCTATAACCATGGCTCTGGTACCAATCTGTAACACCCCCAATTCATGGTTGCAGCGGAATTCAAACTGGGTGTTACTCGACGGCACAATAGTCACAATAATAGAAAACGAACTCCAATTCAGTCGTTTTTAAAAGATTTATCATTCAAATTATATAAATATCAGAGATTACAAAATGAGGTCCCAAATGGTTCCATGTTTACAAATCACATTAAATGAGTTTTTGAATGATAATAAAATTTATTGCCCTCTTGAGTATCCGTGTCCTTCCGTGCCATCCTTGATCATCATGAACCTGAAATACATGCTTGAGAGGTCAACACAAAGGTTGAGTGATATTCATAGAGTTTATTTAATCGTTTGAACACAATATGTTGGTAGTGTGAGCTGTAGACTCACACCAATGTTTGGAAAACAAAACAGGTAGGCTACGTTATTATACGCCCATAAAATGTATTATACACTAAGCTTATGACACCAAAACGTTAACGTGTACCAATATCGATCGGCAGATTTATCCCGGTAGGTACTTTGCTAACATACCTAAATCTCAAATACTAGTGCATTTGTTTGAACTTAGTCAATACAAATGGGATTCGTCAATCCCAATAGGCCTATTCACAATATTTGCGCTCACTATTGCTAGTGATTAAATGGTTCATAATAAGGGATCTCGGTTTAGCAAGGTTGGTACTTAGTGATAATAAAGCAATCAGGCAAGCATACAATTTAAAAACATTGTGCTCGGTTAAAATAGCATGTATTCCCCCCAAGGGTTTGTAAAACAATTAAGTAATGGAAAATGGGGCTATGAACTCACCTTAAGTTGGATGATGTATAATGAGAATGATGGATATGCCGTAAGAACTTCTACGAGCAACCTAGAATAATTGTTGTAACTTAGGTTTGGAATAATGTCTAAGGAAACATAAACATGCCAATATATATATCTTGCATCTAGTCCATGATGTGGTATGATGTATAATGTAAGTCTTTGAAAGAAAAGATTCATGAAACATGTATGTTTTGATATATCGTTTACTACCGTTCGGGCCGACATAATTCAGAAGTCATGTTAATAAGCGTTCGAGGAGCCAGGACACTTTAATTCGTAAATCCACAACTCATCTCGACGGCTTACATAATGAACTCATCACATGAGGCTCCCTACTATTGTAGTAGTTGATAAAATATATATGTATATAAGTTTTGATCCGAAAAGTTACATGTCCAAGTACTTTCATAAACTTAGGAAAGTTTATTATTACATGAAGATTGTTATTAGGGTATGTTTCATATAACTTGTATGACCATTTTTCTTTGTATTATCTCATGGTTCTTTTAAGTGAAGTAGATCCAAATTGTTTGTTCAAGTTATCGCCAATTCCTTGTTTCATGTTTACGCCTAAGTAAGCTTACATGGTCATTTCGTCATGGCCTTGCCATGACCTTTGGTCCTTGTTCCATAGTCATGAGACTTCAACCTTGGCTCTAGCCATGGTGGTGGTCTTGATTATAGGTCATAAGACCTCTTGTTCCTTTTAAAGTATAACCATAATATAGTGACTTTGGTCTAAAAGCGGGCTGTTAAGAATTTGAAGAAATTATCACTAAAAAAGCGTTTTCAGGTCTCGAGCTTCAGTATTCCTGAACGAAAACGTCGTTTCGGACAACTTTCGTGTTTTAACTTTTTGATGAATCGGACCAGAAATGCCTCTTTTTGCGTGTTTAATGTTTCTGTAACAGAAGGTATTTGGCAGCTTTGCCGCAAAGTTTTGGTAACTTCAAATCGTCATAACTTTTGACTCGTATACTCGTTTTAGGTGGTTCAAGTTGCTACGGTTTCCTTGTTAGGTCCTCTACTACAATATGTAATGATCCAATATCATATTTTTACCATTTTGATCAGGTCTTACCAAGAAAGTCACTAGTTTACTTGTTTTAATAACTTATCTTAACAATCAATTACAACAACATGTTTTACTCATTTTTATACATCATGGACATGAATACAAGACATAATATAGCAAGAATAATATGTAAATAACATGAATATGATTATTTAACAAGAATCATGTTAGGGTTTGGCTTACAACTTTTGGCTTTCAAATAAAGAAAGGAAGTAACTAGTAAGGTAAGGACTTTGATAGACTTGCTTCAACCCACTTCACTTCATGCAATCTTTCTACTCTTGTAATCTTGAAAGATGGATGATGAAGTTTGAGGTGACTTGAGTGGATTCAAACTCAAGAGAAATCACCAAAGTATATGAGGTTTGGAAGTAGTTTGATGAATCAAAATCAAACTAGAGTTTATGTGTTATGCTCTTGAATCTTGCATGAAACTTGGAAGAGAATGAGCTAAGGATGAGAGGATGGTGTGTGTGAGTGTGGCGTACAAATGAAGGAGAGGAGAGGGCTTTATAGTGTCTTGAGGAGGTTAGAAAATGACTAGGATATTTACTACACTTGGTGGCCAAGTTTAACTTGGAGCCTAAGTAGTACATGTGTAATCATCTAAGGCATGAAGGGTCAAGATTGAGCCACAAGTGTGAATCCCCCCCCCCCCTAGTGGCAGTTCACAAAGATAGGATAGGATGAGTTGGCTTTTGATGATCTTATCCATGGAGCTAGTTTCGACTCCGTAAAATGCTAACCGTAAGTTGTTACGTCACAAAACGTAAAACCGGGTATCGTAAAAATACGAAACTTGGAAGAATGATTAAACTTGTCAAAATACTCCATAATAAAATATAAAATGAGTGGTAGGTTCCATTGGGGTGGTAAAACTCTGCTAAAACTGGAAACACGGGTCTAAAACGCGTAATACGTAAAACGTACGAATATTACGTAAAATTGAGAAAAGTAAAATGTTACTTTTCTAATAGGATAAAAATGATTTAAAAAGACTTATAATGTCTATACTGGGCTTAGTCTAGTGTCGGTTGGTATTAAATGTCTTTTAGACATCAAACCGAAAGCCTAAAAATCAAGGAATGACTTATAAAATCAAGGAATGATTTTTGGTCAATGGAGGAGGGAAAAATATGTTGACTTTTTCTAATAAGTTGAAAACTTAAATCGTCTTAGAAATGCGGTGCAGGTATAGGCTAAGGTTACGGCTGAGTAAAAACGCTTAAAACTGAAAATTCCAGTTTTTCACGGCCGAGGTTTATTTTGGTCATGTTTTTCTCAGTCATGATTTATTCTCAAATAAATCATGAGTGTGTCAAACATTTTTCTGATACGGGAAAAATTAACGCGACCGAATTTCGTTGTACGTAGAATTTCTGAATGACGTTTTACCCTAAAACGTGTTATTCCGTGTAATTCTTTAATAACTTTCACGAAAATAAGCTTATGAATGTCAAACTTTTAATTTGCCATGGAAATGATTTATCACTCGAGCCCAAGAAATAAAAATCAAATTTCGGGAAAATTTTCGGGGGAAAATGAATAGTAAAAGTGAATAGTGATATTTTCCGGGAATAGTAATTATCCTGAAAAATGCGAATTGTTACAGATAAGACTTAAATCACACGATATCAAACAAGCTATATCCTGGTAGCTTCAAGAGAGACCCACACCCTCAATAGCTTGATGAAATCAACGATTTAATTAAAACAAGTTTCGATACAAGGATATGTCCGTTTTAATATTTCAAAAATCTTTTGTAAATATTACAATTCACAATGAAACACATAAGCAAATAAAACAGACAAAAGAGGGTAGAAGCAGAAGACAAATTCTTACATTGCGATAAATTAAATAAATTAATAAACACATAATGATTAGAGACTCTTTCTTATTACAATAATAGAGTCTTCCCCAATTGGAGAATCTAAAGGCTACCATTTGATTTTCGAGCTAGGTATCAATTGGATCACATAAACCAATAATAGTAGCGAAAACCTTAAGATCGAATATAAAAGGTCTGAATAACAAATTAACTAGTTAATATTAGATTTGCCCTTTTTTATTTATTAGCCGGTAATAAATTAATCAAGATCAAAATTAATTATTCATGACAAGAATACATGTTGTTGTCATGATTTTCTAATAAAACAATTAATTAATGTGTTTAACGTAGCGGATCTAGCGTTTTTTATGGTTGTAACCCATAACACCAAACGAGTTGACTCGTGATGCCACTCTTGAAATTTAAATGACTAGTAAACCATTTACTACAAGTACGCAGCAGATGGATCTAGTTTAGTATTATGGATTAACAAGTAAATAAAAACACATATATATTACTAACCTTGAATTAATAATAAAGATTAATAAGTGATAGATCTGATTCTTGAAACCGTTAGTGGTTAAATTACCACCTCTAACTAGAGGTGGCCAAGCGATCCGGTTCCGGAACCGTAACCGGATAATTATCCGGAACTCAATCCGGTCAACACCGGTTCCGGCAAGATCCGGTCCCGTTCCAAAATTATCCGGCGATTCGTGTCCGGTTCTACATTTTTGATACTAGATCCGGTTCGGAACCGGATAATCCATCACCGGTTCGCGATCCGGTTCCTGGGAACCGGTTCCGATCCGGTTCCAAGGGTTCATTTTTTTTCCTGCATATTCTTCACAGTAGCAGGAGGCTAGCAGCTTTCCAACGGCAATATAGCCATTTTTCTGGGTTTTTGACCATTTTTCAACGGATTTGTCCCCCATTTTGTCCCATTTTAACCTCCTAAACATTCCTATAAATACCCTTGATGATTTTGGTTGAATCACAACAATCGGGAAGCCCACTGTGAAGAAAAGAGCACCGGTTCTTTGGAACCGGTCCGACCGGATATTGGGACCGAACCGGATTGGAACCGATCCGGAACCGGGTAGACCGGTCCCTGTTTTCAGACCCCGGATCCGAAAGGAACCGGATCGGATTGGAACCGGATCCGGTTCTTTGACTTTGACTGCTGAACCGGGCCGGATTGGAACCGGATCCGGTTTTTGGCGGAACTGGCTTTTGGCCACCTCTACCTCTAACGTATGAACACACTACACGTCAAACAAAGCACGTTAAGATGATAGTGCTTGCCTCACGAATAACAAACAAACACATTGTGTTTTTGTTCTTCCTTTTCCACCAGTCGAACACAATGATGAACGAGTGGTTTTCTTTCTTTCACTAGTCGAACACAATTTGTACCAGTGAAAAGAGAAAAGAATGACATATTCAACAAGAAAGGTAAGAGACAAAATACAAATGAAAAAGATTTTGTTGTCCATTTGATTTCTTCCTTGCCGTAAAAGTGGACCAAAAGGAGGACCAACAAATCTTTTCTATTTTATTGGTTTTATGTTCTCGCATGAATTTTTTATCAAAAGAAAAAACACACGCCAATCATTTCCATTTTAGTTCTCGTCGTGTAATATGTTTTCCTCTTTTATATTTAATGTATATTAGTTAGTTATTGCGTCTAACGGTAAACTAACAATCATTAAATAACTATTTCGTGAAGCATATTATACATTTAATATATATATAACTTATACTCCGTATGTATTAAATATACAATAAACGTGTTCTTCGTGTATACGTGTGTGCCTCGATAGGTCACATATTTCTTAGCCGTATAAATGACTACCTAACGAGCACAAACCAACAGCTGAGCAATACGATACGAACAATTAGAACGAGCCCGTGTGCATCGCCCGGGTCGGACTGACTAGTTATTAGTATGATTTCTACTATATAAGAGAGAGAGAGAGATTGACATGAAAGATATCATTTCTAACAATGGCTCCATTTATGTTCACAGCATCAGCTGTTATCCTCTCCTTCCTTTTCATCATCTCGATACTTAGAAGAAGCATTCTGTCAAAAACCCTCCCACTACCACCCGGACCACCCGGACTTCCTATAATAGGAAACTTGCATCAGCTAGATATGTCCGACCTCTCTGACCACTTATTGCGTCTTTCAAAACGTTATGGCCCTTTAATGTCCATTCGCCTTGGTATGGTCCAGACTCTCATTGTTTCTTCTGCTGAAATGGCCAAAGAAGTTATGCAAACAAATGATATGAACTTCTGCACAAGACCTGTGTTAACAGGCCTGCATAAGATTTCATACGATAACAAAGATATAGCTTTTTCACCCTATAGCAAGTACTGGAAACAAATGAGAAAGATTTGCACCCTTAATCTCTTCTCAGTGAAACATGTTAACTCGTTTCGTGGGGTTCGTGAGGAAGAAGTTTTTAACATGATAGATACCATAAAGACTCAAATTTTAACTAAACAAGTAGTGAACTTGAGTGAAACCGTGATGATTCTCACAAGTAATATCATCTCTAGAGTGGCTTTTGGTAAGAGATCGGCTGCATACGCTGACCCACAGCCAGAAGTCATACGACTTCAAAAGGATCTGTTAGAGCTTGAGGCTTTGCTTGTCCACTTTTATTTCAAAGACAAGTTTCCATTCATGGGGTGGCTTGATAAACTGAATGGAAGCATTGCTAGGCTTGAAAAGAATGTCAAAGACATGGATGAGTTCTATCAACAACTCATCGATGAACATTTGAATCCAGACAGAGCCAACATAATGCAACAAGACATGGTTGATATTTTGCTAAAACTCAAGGACGATCCAGATTCCTCATTCAATCTCACTTTTGATCACATTAAAGCTGTGCTCATGGTGAGTGACTTACATTTCACTTATTATCCGTAATCTGAATACGTAATCTATTTTATTATATGTCTTAACTATCTATCTTGTGCTACCCAGAATATTCTAGTAGGGGGAACAGGCACAGGTGCTGCGACTGTGGTGTGGGCGATGGTGTTGCTTATAAAGAACCCGGAGTCTCTAAAGAAACTTCAACAAGAAGTGAGAAATGTGATTGGGAACAAAGGAAAAGTGGACGAAGATGATCTTGACAAGCTCAAATATCTAAAAGCCGTAATCAAAGAGACACTTAGATTGTATCCAGCTGCGCCACTATTAGTCCCACGAGAAGCAATAGATCGGTGTGTAATAAATGGATACGAGATACCCAAGAAGACTTTAGTCTACGTGAACGCATGGGCAATAGGGCGAGACCCCAACTGCTGGGAAAGACCTGAGAAGTTCGAGCCAGAAAGGTTCATGCACAGTAGTATTGATTACAAAGGGAGGGATTTTGAGTTAATCCCATTCGGGTCTGGTCGTAGAATTTGTCCTGGGATGTCGATGGGGGCTGTAACAATGGAAATGACTCTTTCCAATCTTATTTACTCGTTTGATTGGGAATCACCTGTGGGACCACACGAAATTGATACTTTGAAATCTCCTGGTACGGTAACACATAAGAAGAATGCACTCCAACTCATGGCTAAAGTTTATGATCATGACTACAAGAGCTGATTTTTTTTTCTGAATTTGCTGTCTTCTATGTCTTTTGTTAGTTATCCTCTATGCATTCTTACCATAATAAAGTTAACTATGTAATTCTATTTCCCGTGCTTAGCATGGTTAATGTTTGTTGTTATGGGTGGGTTTGTTTTACAGTTCAATTTGTAGCAAGGAAAGTTATATACCTCAACATGTAATAGATCATAATCAATAACATTCTAACGACGGTACAACATGGCAAAAGTTAAAGGCTAACATTTCACTGGAATTATACAAGTGATAACAATATTATTTAGTGACAAAGTTGTTTCAATCCCTAAGCAACTGAACCAAAAACTTTGATTTAGTGGTATTTGAGTTCCACAATCAAAAAATTGCCGTTCTATAATACGTAGTAATAATAATATTAATAATAATAAAATAAAATAAAAAAATAACGGCGATTTGATTAAAATACTCGAGTATGTCATTTATTGGTTTGTATTGTTTTTTTATTGGTTTGCCACAGGAAGACTCGTGTGTGTCATTTACGAAAACAAAATGTTGCCACTAGGTACTTCTCAGACAAGTCATTTTTTACCAACGAGGAAGCCGAAGATTTAGATAATGAATATGATCTTTTAAATTTAAAATATGATCAAGCAACTACGAATGAAGATTAAAAAAAAAAAAAAAAAAAAAAAAAAAAAAAAAAAAAAAAAAAAAAAAAAAACCGAGAGAAAAGTCTAGCAAATCGCTAGACTAAACAACAATACAATGGATGTTTAAGCCATTCAACCCAAGAGATTTTACTCTTTGAGTTACGATGCTTTAACCAAAAAAATAAATACAAAATAATATTATCTACTAAATCGCGTTTGAACATTTTGCCGGAATCAAATGTCACTGAATTTTTGTACCTCCATAACATCCAACATGTTGTCAACCTGATAACTTCCAACCTCACCCGACTATTGTTAACGTTTGGAACCTGATTACACCATGATACCCAATCAGCATAGGAACCGATCTTTGGCATATTGACTTGACACCATCGAACTATCTTCAACCAAACCTCTTCGCAAGATTACTTGTAAAGAGCACATGAGAAATGGTTTCCATACCCGTTCCACAACAAGGGCACGAAATTGCTTCTATTTCCAAACCTCTCCGAGACAAGTTATACCGAGTTGGTAATCGGTCCAACATAACCCGCCAAACAAAGATATTGACCTTCTTTGGAACAAAAGGACACCATCTAGTTGTTAGATTATGGACATTATTTTAGTAGTCGTATGTTAGGATCGAACTCGAGATCACGGGATTGCACACAATACGTATGAAGAGAAAAAGAAATAATTATTTATAAATGTTATAAGTAGTTATTAATAAACACAAAACTAGTAATAGGAATTAGTATTTAATGATAAATGACTAATGACCTATTAATGAAGATTAGGAAAGTAATACTAATGAATATTTGGAAACAAGGGAAGGTTCCGGAATCCCTTTGGGAACACCTAAACCAATCGGCCAAGGAAGGTTCTACACCTCCTTTGTGCCTTGAGCTCCAAGTTTCAATTAGTTTATAAACAAACCCAAGATGTATTGTTTTCTCATAACTTGTACACACACATCTTGGTGTTTTCTCTCCTTCTCTTTGTCTAAAATCGATCTATATAAAATAATCCTTAGGGATTCGATTTTCATACTTCAACTAAGTTTTGTGTTTAATTTACTTGCATAAACTTTTTCTTGAATTAGTACGTGTGTACAAGAACGTGATTCAAACACATTATTGTTTGATTCTTGGATTGAATTACAAAAGAGGTAAGGGGTAATTCTTATAATCCACATAAACCCTAATTAGGGTTCTTGATTTGAAGATTGCAGTTGTTTCTTGTTCGGGCTAGAATCAAAAAGGTATGTTTACTATTTAATACTCCCTCCGTCCCTTATTAAATGTCCTGTTTTGACTTTTTGAGTCATTTTTTTTTAACTTTTACCTTAAATATTTTTATTTGTATTATATGATACTTGATAAAAATTATGTCAATGAAAAATACATTTAAAACTCAATTCATTCATATATTTTGCATCATGTATTATATATCATATATAAAAATATTTATGGTCAAAGATGATAAGACAAGACTTTGAAAATTCAAAGTGGACATTTAATAAGGGACGGAGGTAGTATTGATTAATTAATTACATGTTATAAGATCTTGTTATAATTGCTTCCGCTATGCTCACTTGATGTGTTTGGTTTATTTTATATGAATGTCATGATATCATAATTCCAACAGTGGCATCTAAAGCCAGGTTATAATGTGTAATTAATTATCGAAACGCATAAAAATTGGATCTTGATTCGTTTAGTTACATGTTTTTAGGGTTTTTTAGATTCCTAACCCTAATTTTTTTTATGGGTCGATTTAGACCTTAAAGGGTTTTAGGGTTTTGGTTTTCATTTTTTTTTAATATGATTAGAAACCCTAGGATGTCATGTAATTTGTTATGCGTTTTAGTAAACGATCTTGGTGCAATATGTTAATTGTTAAGCTTAATCCATGAAAAAATGCATATTTGCATGGATTTTATTGTGTGATAATTTAAATGGTTTAAATTGGATAAATAAATATAAATTAATTGTTAAGTTATATCGGAACATGTAAATTTATTAATAGATGTCGAATTGGGGAAGACTCAAATGTTAAGTAATCAATTATGTGCTATGTGGTATTTGTTTTGTTTTGGCTTACGCAATCGATTTATCGATGCATGTGGCTCTTTTTCCTAGAAGTAGAAAGCCTTAATTGAATAAATACGTTATACACCTAGATTTGATTATTAATAGGACTATTGAATAAGATTTGCATGTGGCTACATGTTTTATACATATTTAATTGTTATGATTATGTATATTTGTTTATTTAGTTGTTTTATTTTTTATTGTACATTACTTGTTTTGTTTATTAATTGTGTTAGACATGTTTATAAACGAAAAGGGTAATTTTGAATAGAAAAATAATACGGACTAAATAATGGCGAAATTGTTTTGGTTTTTAAGAGTTTAAATTTCAAAGAATTGGTTGATTGATGTTTTTGTACGTAATGGTTAACTAGCCCCGACCGAAGTTTACACACTATAAGATGGGTATAAGGATGGCTTCGCATTAAATTGTGGCCTTAGAGAGACAACATTTTGTCTTAACGCTCGTTTGTGTGTAAATTAGACTTACCGAACAACCATTACATGTACACTGTCATCTTAAGGGTGAATTAACCACAATTCCACAATGATTATCCGAAACACTAAGCTTTCGGGCTTATGCAAAAGTACGATATAGTGGACGATAATTGATGGTAATTCTTTAATTGGTAAACCCGATACCTCAATCAAAATTTGTTATTTTATTCTTAGCAAATTGGTAATAAAAATGTTTTGTAAAACCAATGTTATGAAGTTGTATGCATGCTTCTTCATACATTATTTTGATCACATCAAAATAATAATACCCTTATAAAATTAAGTCGAATGCCATCTAATTAAGAACACTTGAAGTTGTAATTTACGTCATGTGAGAACTTGGCGAGATTGCAATGGAGAGGTAAATTTCATAAATTCATTGCTAGCAGATCAACTGATGTGATGGATTTATGAGTTTGCAGTTTTTAAGTTAGACGACTTAAATTGAGTAGGAAGTGAGATCTTGGACTCAAGGCATTAAGATGGGGATCAAACATGCTTACAATACAAATGTTTTGTGATTGTAAATCCCATAAATCTAGGAATTGCAATATGATATTGGCAATTATTGTTCGACAATTACCTTGTTGAATACTATCATTACTAGCAGATCAACTGATGTAATGGTACTATGTCAATTAGGATCCTAGCTTTAAGAAAATACTACGGTTTATATATAAATATTTACCAATGGGTATATTATTTTCTTAAAGACCTAATTATTGAAAATACTGAAATTGAATTTTGTAATTCGTTTTAATGTATTAATGCAACGTTCAAACCGTAAACACACTTTGGGCTTTGGTAAATTGATCTAGTTCTGTTTTCAAACAAATGTTTGATTAAGAAATATTTACTTAAAAGACAAAAGAAGTCTCATTTCTATGAAGGAAGAGTGAAACACAATTCTATTCCTTTTCATGAATGAGAAAGGATAATAGGAATATTAGATATGTTTAAATTCTAATATAACTCATAGCAAATTTTTTAATAATTAAGAAAATTGCGAATATTTTTCATAGGGATTTTATCATCCTCATTCGGTGATCAAGTTCTTAATAACAAATATGATATTTGGTTAACAGAAAATTATGTATGACATTTTATGAGTTATTTTAATTAGAAGCTAGACTAATTACTGCAAAATGTTTAAAGACAAACTGGTTGTTTTGACTATTTTAAAGGTGCTACATACATTGTAGGATGGTAGACCTGTTAAGGAAGAAATTGCATGCCCAATTTTTCAAGTTAATAGCATTTGGTTGATAGTCTATCAATTACGTAATAGAATACACTCTTTAGTGCATAAGTAATTGTTATGTATGGACATTTAAAGGTGTAGGAAAGTTAAAAGCACAATATTTGTTTTCACTGGAATACTGGATATGAAACATTTACAATGTTATCAAATTCAGTGGGAGTATTGTGTACTTATTACTGAATAAGGAATTATTGTAATTGATTGGTGCTAAACCGTCAGATAATTATTGGTCAACCACTTGTGAATGGTCAACTATAATAGTCAAACAGCCTAAACCAATGCTCCGTGGAAGTATAGGGTTTTCCCGGGTCGTTATGTCCCGACGAGGTGTGGATGGTATTAAAACGGGTTTGTGATCGGGTGAAATTGGACGGAAATGGGTATAAGTGAGTTGTGATGATTACACTACTGGAATATAAAATAAAATAGCTTAAATACACTATATTAACAAGACTGGAAAGTCTGAAAAAAACAGAAACGTTTAAAACTTAAAAACGCGTACGTTACGTTTAAATAAAACGTAGACGTACAACATAAAAAGTAAAACCTGAAATCTGAAAACACCCAGGGGGTGAAAATTACTTTTTTACAAACTTAAATGTAAAAGAAAATTTTTAGAAAAAGAAAATAAATTTTAACCCTAATTAATTATTTAATATTAATTAAATACTAATTATTACTAATTATTAATAATTAAAATACTTAAATACAATATAATATTAATTAAGCACTAGAAAAATGAAAATAAAATTCCTAAAATTATAAAATAGCTAAAAACAAGTTTTAAAAATAAAAATAAGTATTTTTGTCTTTTTGTGGTTTTTATATTAATTAATTACTAATTAATTACTAATTACCTAAATAAACTATTTTAAATTAAGAAAAATACTAAATGAACAGTAAAAATTCTAATAAAATTTCTAAAATTATTTTATAACATATAAAAGCTATAAAAAATATAAAAACTAGATTTTACTTAATAAAAACTAATAATGCTATTTAAAACTAATTATTAATTAATAATTAATAAAACTAATATTAATTCTAATAAATACTAAATGATGAAAATAAAAATCTGAGAAAATTATTATAACTACTTTAATATAAGAGGAGTTTAATAAAATTATAAAATAGCTAAGTCCTTAATAAAAATATAAAAATGAAAATTAAAATTAAATTACATTAAATAGAAACTATCACTTAAAAATTAATTTGATTTTCTGGATTTTTACTTTACAAACCTGTTTTACAACTAAAAACAACAAAATTTTGCAAAAACAAACTTTTTAGAACTTAAAAATAAGTATTGTGGAAGCTTTTTGGCTCTACAGTTGACTTTTGTTGACCAAATGGTAAAATGAGCTCAAATGGCTTAAAGTGGGACCCACAATGGTTAAGTCTGGTCCAAATAAGTTAATGAAACATGAATAAGCTGGAAAAAGCACAATTGGACCTCAGAATAAGTTATAAGCCACAAAATAAGCACTTGGCTTATTGAAACTCTACTGAAACTGGGACAGACTTGGGGAGGGTAAACAGATGGGGTCCACTAGGTCTTAGGTCAAATGGTTGGTCAATCCATGGTGCCTACCAGGGGGGGTTGAATGGAACAAAGATTGGAGGTTGTGGACCACTGAGGAGGTCAGGAAACCACCACCAAGTGGTGGTGGTGGAACTGTGGTGAAGCTGATGCAGCAGGGGTGTTCCCTGCAGTCTCCTTTGGGGCAATGTGGGGCCCACAACAAAAATGGTAAAAATAAAGAAATGGTAGGATCTTAAAGATGAGCTAAGACACTTTGAGTAGCAACTTGTCTCAACTCCTAAATCAATACAGACAATTCTAATTAAATCCTTGAAGTTTTATGAAAATCTGAAAAGCACCATTTGACTTTTGTAGAAAACTTGGATACTTTGACTTTTGTGAATTTCTAAGGGATCCTACTGATTGACTAAGCTATATTAAGCTAAAAGCTAATGAAATTAAGCTACAATTATGTATAATGCAATGATATGGATGGGCTTGGGATCACAACTGCCCAACAGTTGACAGTTAATGGACAATGAAGGTGATTTTGACTTTTGGTGTTAATGACCCTGAAACTTGGTATTATAGTGACCTAAAATTACCCAAGTAAACATGTTGTGGGCATAAGCAACAACTTTGAACTCCCTTAGCCCCTCAAACAGCCTAAACCAAACACTCCCTTAAAAAGCCAAACTTGTAATTTCAAAAGATGAACACTGATTCAGGGGATGAGGTTGCTCCACAAGTTCAAACCTGATAACATGGGATCATTTAAACCTAAAATTACCAAGAACAACAACATAACTCAACTGACTCAGTAAAATGCTAATTAACTGTGAAAATGAAATATCAACCAACTACTAAAACTGATTAACAGGTGACTAATATTAATTTATATCTGAACTTTATTACATCTTATAGGCATTAAAACACATGATCAAACAGATTTTAGCTATGGTACAGTAAAGATGCAAAGATTTATAAAATACCTTACAAATGATCCATAGTGAGTTACAAAGTGAGAACCAGGTTCAAATCCATAATCCTAACACCTCCCTTGAGGTACTAACACCCTGCAATTCCAAAATACTCCCTTGTTTCTGGTTCTTCCTTCTTCTTTTTTGATCTTTTATTTTTGAACTATTTTCTCCTATTTTTTTGTATTTTTGTAATTATTGAACAAAACTGATTTTTAATGGTACAGAGCTTATAAAAACTTAGTAATGAGCTAAAATGGGCTTTTAGAACAGTAACAATCACTTTTTAACACATTAAGGTTAAATGAGTACTTCAAAGGAAAAATGCAAAAACTGAAATTGCTAAGGAAACTTAATTGTTTGATTGATAAAGCTTAAAATTACATTGAGAAGGACAAAAGTACAAGTTTTAAACTGAATTGAACAAAAGAAAAACTTAACTTAACTAATTCGACATTAGAACTACACTACTACACTACTAAAAACTAACTCCCCTCTCTCTTGGACTCTCTCTTCATTTAAAAGCTTCAGGGGGTCCCTTGGCTTCTTTCCCACTTCCTTTTTTAGCCATTGGATTAGTTATGTTGATCCCAGCCGTTTAAGTTTTTTGGCGGGAAAAAGGGTAAGTAGCAGTTTGGCTCTTAGCTTCTTGGCAGGGGGTATTATTTTGTTGTTTTGTTGTTGTTTTGAGGTGATTAGAGTAGGGGTAGGGTTAGGGTGTTGAGTGTTGGCAGAGGAGGGGGTGGGTTTGATGATGGAGGTGACAGGGTTGTAGCAGGTTACAAGTTGGAGGGATAAGGTGGTGGTTTGACTTGGGGTTTGACTGAGGGTGGGTAAAAAAAAACGGGGTAATATTTGTTTGTTGTGTGGGCTGATGGTGACAATGGGCCAAGGGGAAGGGTACATGGGCCTGGTTTGGTGTTGGGGTTTGATTTGGTTTTGGTTTTTTTATAATTAAGGGTCCGTTTGTGATATAACAAAGCAACAAGGACCATTTTTGCAATTTGACAAAACCAAGGGGCTGAAAATGTACATGTTCTAAAGTTATCACAAGGGTGAAAATTGACAACTTTAATAACCCAGGGATCCAAAATGTATTTTTTCAATATTAAATTTCCCAGGGACCATTTTTGTAAAATTTCCAAACTCCGGGGACCAAAAGTGTAAATTCTCAAAACTTTTTACCCAAGTGTTGTTTTTGATAATTTTTGACTTTTAAAAACTTTGGGTTGACTTTTCTTTCATTAAAAACCTTCAGGGACTAGTTTTGTCAAATTTTGAAACTTGAGGGACTGAAACTGCCAATTGTGCAAACTTTGTTCATTTTTCATTTGTTTTTAAACATTTTGCATCTAAAACATATAAAACACACTTTTGGGATAATTTCTGTATTTTGATGCGTATTTGAGTGTTTTTGGATGTTTTGGCAGTTCATATGAGACAAAAATGATGAGTATTTACACACTCATCAGTAATGATCTTTAATTCAGTGGGAGTTACAAGCTTTGACATCTTGGTAGCTAAAGATAATTACTTTCCAAGTGTAGAAACTCATACTTTTAAGGATAGTCTTGTACGTTTCCTTACTAGACATTGTTGTTCTACATCTACTTGTTATGCTAAGTGGCGTGTTGTTTATCAACTATATGAGGTTGTTCCATGCACAAGTGGGAGAAATGTTATCTTTATTGTGTGCAAGAAACAACTCATAAAGATATGATTTAATGGATTCTCTTGACTACAAGATAAGAGAATAATGTTCTAATATGAATTATACTAAGATAATTCAAGAAACACTTGGTGTTACAATTTATGTTATGTGAGAGCTTAGCTAGATTGCAACAACAAGGTGAATTTCATATTTCATTACTAGCAGATCAACTGATGTAATTGAACTATGAGAATTTGCAGTTTCTAAATTAGAATAATGTTCTAATATGAATTATACTAAGCTAATTCAAGAAACACTTGGTGTTACAATTTACGTTATGTGAGAGCTTAACTAGATTGTAACAACAAGGTGAATTTCATATTTTCATTACTAGCAGATCAACTGATGTAATTGAATTATGAGAATTTGCAGTTTCTAAATTAGATACCTATTAGAACATGTGTCAATATGATATCAAGACTACTTTAATTTATAGATTTATGAATTCATGGAATGACATAAATTAATTAAGTAATCTAATGCTACTTCAATCTGAATATTTATGTGTTCTTGGAATGACATAAATAAATGAAGAAATAATGTTGTTTACATTATTGTGAAGTAATATATTAACTTGAAATTACTATTGAAACCAAAAGATGGTGTTCATAATTACTTTAGTTAAACATGTTTATGTTTCATTGTAAAGATATAAATATAAAGTCTTTTAATTGTTACAAGACTTATAATAAAGTAAGACGTTATCTTGTTGTGTATTTTAATTAAGACATATACATGAAGTTATTAAATTGATAAATGACTTATAATGTATAGTGAGATTATAACAGTTTATGTTTTCTTGTAAAGACATGGACATGAAGTGACTTTGTAAAAAGTATTTGTGTTATATAGCATGTAATTGGCTTGAATATTATTATACCATTAAAATGAATTAGTTGGTAAATAGACAAGTCAAAAGGAATATGGTTATCTTTAATATTGTTAGATTGTCTTACAATATTAATACTAATGAAATATCAAATGTTTATGGTATGTTCAGTTAGGAAAATCAAACTCTTGTTATATTGTTTGATTAAAAATAACTATGACTTCTTTTCTTCCAAAAGTTATCAAGGTTAGAATGTTGAGTATGACTTGGACGTATTTAATAAAACTCCAACATAGAAGATTAATAAGACATTATCATGTGATGAATGTGATAAATCACATTAAGTCTTAAATTGAAGTTCTAAATTTGTTTAACTGCTTATGAAGAGGTTATTAACAAAGTAAAGTCAGGAACTGTCAATATGTATTAGTAATATCCCAAAAGAGAACATTGTATTGTTGCTTTATTTGATAAGTATTTAAAGATAGTCTTTAAATTACTAAAAACAAGTGGGAGTTTTGATCTTTAAAAGATAAAATTATAAGATACATAATCTTCTAAAATACACTAGTAAATATCATGATTAAGTTTGACATTTGAATGTTAAATCTCAACATGATAATAAAGGTTGACATTTAAATGTTAAATCTCAAGATGATGGAATTATCATTCATAGAATAGCAATATATATCAGATATTTGATTAATATGCTGAGGGCTATGATTTACAGGATTATTGTAAACCTGATAATCATTATGATACATTACCAAATATGAAATTGGGTAAAGTATACATGATATGAATGATTAAGATGCTGTCCATAAAGATAATCAATTTTAGAAACTTGGTTTATCTTAATAGTTAGACTAGAAAATGAAGATGAGTTTCTTCAAAGATTAGGTAACCCTTATGGTTTAAATCTTTGTATAGAAATCATGTAGACAATATTGTGCACGTATTTAATGCATGTCTTATGACAAGATTATTAATCACAATTAAGCAATTAACTGTGATTGAATATTCTTTTCTAAACACATTAAATATATAAAGATTATGATTGTCATATTTATGAAATTGACAATAGAATATCAAAACTCTTTCATGAGTGATTACTTGAGCGAGGACGATAAGTAATCAAAAGGAGTTTATGAATTCAAATAAATCTTTGAAAGTGTACAAAGTGCAATAATCCATGAATGGATAAATGCATGCATCTAGAAGATTACTCTTATGTTTAATTATTAAATTCATGTTTTGATTTATAATTGAAATAAGATAATTTCTAAGTATTCCTAAAAGCTAGTAGGAGTATTATGTTTAATTTCTTAAATCATATATGTTGTAGAACATATGAAAAGTAACATTCCATATAAGTAAATGTTAAGTCTTAGAATGGAATGAAACTTTACTTGTAAGATTTAGGAAATAAGACATACAACCTTGGAATGAATGTTTATTGTTGAAACATGTGCAGTAAATAAATCTAATATAACATGATATATTATTTAGAAAGTCTAAATAGTTATGTATGACATGAATAAAATTTAAGTATGACTCAAAGATTTTTCATGAACATCATGTTTTGTTGTATCATACTTGACTACAAGATGATTTGGCAATATTAATATCTAATTAAAAAGTTATTAGATAACTTGTGTAAATATTCTAAAAAGAATATGTTTGATTATAGAATCACATCCTAAAACTGGAATAGCTTCCAAATTCTATAAATGAACAATTTTTCAATTGTTGTGAAAATTGTCATAGCCAACAAACTTGAAAGTTTGAAGGGCATCAAACATTACACAATAGATATTAATTTTTACGGGAAGGTTTTAATACTATATTTTTGTTTGCATACAATGATGTTATTAAAATTGAGATGACACTCAATACTAGTTATGGTAGAGATTTCGTTCTTTGCTATATGTACTAGTTGTGCTTACTAAAAGCATAAGTTGCATTATACATTAAGAGAATAAGAATACTTTAAACCTTAAAATGTTTGGAAGTTTAATTATCATAAATTGGTGGTTAAGGATGTCTCACATTTTTATGAAATATGGCATTATCAAAATAGTTGATTATGCACATATAAGAATTTCAATAGTTGAATTCTTGAAGTAAGTATTCTTAAAATTCCGATAGATCAAAGTTGGATGATTTATGTCTTGTCAACAAGTATGAATGTCATTGCTTGAGACATAATTCATCAACAAGAGTTATCATGCATTGATCTATTTAGTATTTGGATAAAGGATGTTAAACAATTATTATGATAAATTGAAATACATAGTATGTTTAATTTATAATATATTGTATCCTATATTTGTATGTTTAATCCATGAATAAATGTTATTCTAAATTGTCCGTTGTCAGTTAATAATATGGGAATATTATTAAATAAAGACAAATCTGAAGGTTGGTATAATATACTTAAAGTATATTGATGCGTAGTCATGCCATTTCAGATGGTATTCAATGATACCGAATATAGGACTTATCCCAACTACATGAAGTTACTTTATGGATCTTGTCATTAAGTAAATCATAATATCCTCAGACTTGAGATGCAAGATAAGTGTCATGAATGTAGTACATTTTTGTGGAACAACTTAATGTTATACGTAACTGGTAGTCATAAGGGTTGTTTTCGAAAGTGTTACAAAGTTTGTGGGTTCTGCTTGTAGTCAAGATAGAATTTGTTCCTTCAAATTTATTTTTGAAGTTTAATACTGCTGGGCCCCTCGTAGGGTTGTCAAGATGTTTGCATGGCCGTGCCCAAGATCTTCCCTGAATATGTTCAGATGATTTGGTAATCTTGATCAATCACTAAAAACGAGAAACAGAATGGTTAATTAAGGAATGACTTTGATCCATATCCTTATTAACATGGTATTAGAAACAAAAGGATAATAATAATAATGAGAAATCATTAAAAGGTTTTTCCAGGAGCCTTACTCGAGATCGTAATAGAGGCATCGGCGTGTTGCAAGACGCTAACCGATGTGATTACACTATTAAAATATGTCCAAGTGGGAGCTGTTAGATTATGGACATTATTTTAGTAGTCGTATGTTAGGATCGAACTCGAGATCACGGGATTGCACACAATACGTATGAAGAGAAAAAGAAATAATTATTTATAAATGTTATAAGTAGTTATTAATAAACACAAAACTAGTAATAGGAATTAGTATTTAATGATAAATGACTAATGACCTATTAATGAAGATTAGGAAAGTAATACTAATGAATATTTGGAAACAAGGGAAGGTTCCGGAATCCCTTTGGGAACACCTAAACCAATCGGCCAAGGAAGGTTCTACACCTCCTTTGTGCCTTGAGCTCCAAGTTTCAATTAGTATATATACAAACCCAAGATGTATTGTTTTCTCATAACTTGTACACACACATCTTGGTGTTTTCTCTCCTTCTCTTTGTCTAAAATCGATCTATATAAAATAATCCTTAGGGATTCGATTTTCATACTTCAACTAAGTTTTGTGTTTAATTTACTTGCATAAACTTTTTCTTGAATTAGTACGTGTGTACAAGAACGTGATTCAAACACATTATTGTTTGATTCTTGGATTGAATTACAAAAGAGGTAAGGGTTAATTCTTATAATCCACATAAACCCTAATTAGGGTTCTTGATTTGAAGATTGCAATTGATTATTGTTCGGGCTAGAATCACAAAGGTATGTTTACTATTTAATATTGATTAATTAATTACATGTTATATGATCTTGTTATAATTGCTTCCGCTATGCTCACTTGATGTGTTTGGTTTATTTTATATGAATGTCATGATATCATAATTCCAACACTAGTAACCAAATCTTGGCCCAACAATCGCATTTCGTCAATGTGCGAACGTGTTCCAGCAACCGAGAATATATACCTTGATCATCTAACGTCCATCGAGATTTATCTTGACCATTTTGCAATTCAACATTTGCGAGCGATATTAGAAGGTTGTTAAGTTGGCTCTGCTCTATACCACTTCTAACATCTCGACGTCATTTCCAAACCCAACCTCCATCATTCCATCTATCACGTACCTTACAATTTTGCTCCATTTCCAACATATATAGACGAGTAAACCGAGAACATAAGGGCTGGTCTTCTATCCAGATATCCATCCAAAACTGAATACGATTCCCCCTACTAGACTATAATGTAACGTATTATAGTCTATAACATTAGAGTCATGAAGATAGTTAATCGAGCCCACGATACGAGACCACGTACCTGAACGAATTCTTTGGCCGTTTCTGTTTGAAACTCCGCCCTGGTCTCCATGAATTGCTTTAATTACACGACACCATATAGCTTCTGAATCATTATAGAAGCGCCAACGCCATTTTTGAAGGAGGGCTAAGTTAAACGAAGTCAAGCTACCAATTCCTAAACTCCCTCTATCCTTTGAAGCAAGTACCTGGTCCCATGCCACCCATGCTATCTTTTTTTCATTGTTTTGGCACCCCCAAAAAAACTTGGCCCTAAGTTGTTTCAAAACTACGAATGAAGATAACCTAGAAAAGATTAAAATCATCATTAAGAGCGGGAGAGAAAATGTTGTAGGGTTTAATGTGTTTTTCCAATTTTTGATTGCATGTGCATGGCACATGCTTATCCTATTTATACTTCGCTTTTTTAAGTCGGGCTATTCCATTCTAACTAGGAATCAATGCGAGAATGATTTAGCTTAATTTGAACGATTCTTGCCATTCTCCTCTTTTTTAAAGAATGCATAAGCATGAATGAGAATCAAGAAATCATTCTTCATTTCCTTCTCATATGCCAACAAACAAATGAATGCCCTTTCATTATGATTCTTTGCTTTCTGTTCTCTCATACCAAACATCCCCATAGTACCAAACAATGTAATCTAATCACATTCTTAGGGTCTATTCTCTTTCTATCCAATTACATTCTTTTTTCTAATTCCATTCTTGATGATTCCGTCATACCAAACATCCCCAAATAAATTTATCGACGTAATGTTTGCACTTTCATTGTTAATATACCTTTTTTTTGAACGGCAATGCACTTGAAATCCGACCTCCCGAGTTAAATCATTTAAACGGGCAGGCCCAGGAATATAAAATAAAATTTGGTGTAAGACTTGTTGTAATAGGAATTTCACTCATGCGTTGGTGATCATCCATAAACGCCGAAATTGTGATAGTGGTGTCACGTCGCATGACAGGGTCACTAAATCATGATATCAACGGGAACCAGTGTTTTAAAACTTTATTTTTTAGTTGACTCGGTTGAGCTCTTGTTTTCCGGCTCTGAAATACTATGCGTGTAATTACATGAAGTTAAGTAATAAGCAATTGCGAGCTTTTAATGCTTTTGATACTTAGAATTACACACTCCGTATATAAAACGGATTCTAGTTGCACAGTGTTTTGCTCTCAATCAAAGAATTGCAAGATATCTATCGCTAATCATTCAAATATATTTGAACCAGAACCATATAATTCTAATGATGTAAATTGTTTTTGTTTTTTCATAAATAATATCATTGTGAATGCGACTTTTTTGTGTTTATTTGCCCGAAAAGGCACATGCATATGTGCATACCATGTGACATTGCATTCCTTGAGTTTGCCTAATTTATTGAAATCTAAACAAGATATTTTCACAATTAATATGTTGTTCCATTTCATTTTCACTTTCACTTTGTAAGAGTAAATTTCACGTGTACCAGCTACAATACGGGTTTCATTTATTGTCAACATCTAAACGTACAGTCTATGTATTTGCGTCCTAGCTATTATATGTAAATAGGAAAATTATATTTAATGTAAAGATTATACAAGCATGCAAAGTAAACATATTAAATTATTAATAGAAATGATGAACAACTGGGACATCATATTGAGATGAATATATGGTCTCAAAATAAAATCATAGTAGAACCAAGCTACATTAATATATGTTACCGCATACTCTGTAATACACGCAGGGGAGGACCTAGGGGGTTATCGCAGGTTTACGGGAACCCAATGGATGTTGGTCGCTTAATGTTATAAATTTTTCAGAAAAAACAAGATTTTTACGATGTGAACCTACAGGTCCCGAAATTTTGTGTTTCTTGGTTTACTAACATGTCAAAAGGAAATACGTGGTTTTATTTACTTGTTTGCTAGTTTTAACGAGATTGAACGTTTTTTTTTTTTTTTTTTTTTTTTTTTTTTTATGTGCAAATGGTGAACTTATATTAATTTCCAAATGTTTACATCATAGGGATAATCACATATAGAATTTGGACATGCCCAAATCTATCACATATACTGAAACATCTACATACAGGTCTGATAACAGACAATACTACATACAGGCCTGACAAAACCAATCACTGGTAGAACCACTTCAGAACATTGTTTATCAGTCACATTATTCCAGAATCCATCATAACCATACTTTGATATCCATTCCTAGGATCAATTCACCATCATAGCACCTACCATCTAGTTACAATCCATCCACCAAATCACCAATCCACTCATCCTGCCACCATAATAGACTTGGTGAAAAAAGGTAGATGGCATCACTAGGCACCCATAACCCATCCATGGGGGGCTCGGCCAAACAACCTACATTTCCCTCTCTATGAAAGGCTTCAGTTGTTTGGGAACACACTCCCTCCATGATGACCATCCATTTCCTCCTATGGGAATGCAAAGTATAGACCATGAAGTGCCATCTTTCATCACTCTCAATTCTATACTACTTGCACTCCCCTCCAAGATCATTTACCCTTCACAAAAGGAAGTCCTACTTTATGGGACATCTTTACTGAGATAGACCTCTTACACAATCAACCATAGTTCCCTAGCTTCCTCCCAAGGCCAATCTAGGATAACTATGAGACTGATGTAAGTACAGTCACACAGATAAGACTCCAAGTTACAAGGTACTTCACAATTGTAATGACCTGATAGAACCATAAAAGGCTAATATGCATACTAACTTTGTTACTTCTTGTTAATACAAATATCGCCTAAAAACGTTATTTATATTTTACGGTCTTTGCTAAGTTTTGTTAATGACAAAGTATGAACTTTTGCTTATAGTAAAAACATCACTTCAGTTTTAAGTCTTGTATAACTAGATTTTACATTTCTCTTTTAACATAACATTGTTTTTGTTTCTTAAATAAGTAAGTGTCACATCACATCAACATGTATTTATGGTAAGTTTGTGTGTTTGACTTACCATAAGCTCTTACACATCTTTGGAAGCACTCTACTTTGATTCAATGTGTGTTTGACTAGAATTAAGTTGATGTGACTTTGGTTGGTTTGGAAAGATTTATTGCAAAACCTACTGTCAGCCTGGCGGAACCCTGGAGGTACACGGGCGGAACCCATCTGAGGGTTCCGCCGTATCCGCCAGACCTGCTGAAGGATTTGCTATAAATACCAAGCCACTTGCTAGTTTTTACCCATCACTTTAGGACATATATTACACATATTCTCTCATCTAACTCAGTAACATTTGACTTGTGTGATTCTCTTATGTAGCAAAGGAGTTCACAAGTTCTTCCAAGAAGTTACAAGTTTCAACTCAAAAGTTGCAAGACTTGTTAGCTTTGTTATGTATGAACTTTGGTAGTTTATACTTCATTTGTATCTTGTGTAGAAGTGGTCGGTTAGTATTTTAGGCCTCAAAATACATAGTGTGACGGGAGTTGTTGTACCCTTGTAAAAGAACTATCGGGAGTGGTTGTACCCTTGTAAAATAACTCGACATCTAGCTTAGTGTTGAAAATAGTGGATAGGCAACGTTAGGTTGGTTCTACCTTGAACTAGGACTCGGTATCTAGCTTTGTACCGGATAAAGTGTAAGCGACGATTGTAAAGGTTTCTCCACCCATGAAAGGAGCTTGTTGACTAGTGCTTGAAACTCTCGAGTTGGAAACTCGGGGCGTGGATGTAGGGCAAGGAAAAAGAGTCCTTGTAGCCGAACCACGATAAACAATCGTGTTGTGGTTTGATCGTTTCTTTCTTTATCTTTGCATATTACATATTGTCTTTATTTAGAATCGTTAATTACACGTAAAGCTTTTCAAAGATTAACAAGTATTTTGAGTTTATATTTTTGATCAAACGTAAAACTTTTCAAAGATTAACAAGTAATTTGAGTTTATATCTTTGATCAAACGTAAAGTTTTTTTTTAAAGATAATTAAGTTAAAAAGCGGTAAAATATTCAACCCCCATTCTAGTTTTCCACACTTCTTAAATCCAAACACCTCTTAATCATCAATACAATTCTGATCAGTACAATACTTTCTACCCCATACACCAGACAATACATAGTGTTATCTCTACTATTCACCACTCAAACCATTTGAAGTTTCACATTCCATTCCTTCTCAGCATCACAAACAGCTTTTGACTTCTTCATTTTCAAGCTTGTCAATCTCATTTTCACAATATCACACAAAACCTTGAATAAGTCTTAAACTTTTCTTCTTTCATCTTTAAAGAGCCTATTGTTTCTTTCTTGCCATACTAAATACACACATGCAGCCAAACACAATCTTCTAATAACACTGCCAATTGAATTACCATTATAATACGAGATTGTACCTTTTAGTGCATTTATGTCAAATCAGATAACTTTTTAGAATTTACATAGTGATTAAAGGCAAACGAGCAACAAGCTGGGCCGCTAGCCTTTTTTGAATTGCATTAATTTATATTTTTTTTAATATTTGTGAAAAAAATTGTGCATAAAATGATTTGGAGTCTTGGTCCGACCTGAATGCACGTACTAATCTGTCTTCTAAGATGTTCATCTAACCAAATGTGTTCGATCAGCACGTTATGCGATGTTTAGCTACCAGTCTTACGTTTGATTTGAAACTAGATATGTTATGACAAATGGATTTTCTACGTTCTAATACTTGGTATCTTAATATATTTTGTAATATAATGCAAGTCAATCAAACAAATTAATATGACTTGGTGTTTCTTTTTTATGTTAATGAGTCTTAATGGGGAAATAGTTATGGGGCCACACATATAATATGTTTCTTTTTCTGTTAAATGGTATATATGAGGAGAGGAACTCCTCCCCATTAAGACTCATTAACAGAAAGGGGCCCACCCACTTAATCTGAAAATAAAAAGAAACAAGCCGATATATGGAATCATATATCTACTTTAATTTCATAACGGCAGGTGTACTTACTCGATCTTATGATACATTCGTCTTGTTTTAATAGTTTTTTTTTTTTTTTTTTTTTTTTTTTTTTTTTAGTTTTAGTTGTGAGTATACATGTTTATTTCAAACAAACGTGTTTGGTATATGTTATAATACGTGGGATTAATGAATTTCATGAAACTTGTTGTTGGAGGTTTAGCAAACACCACAAGATCTTATATTCTTATGGGTATAAGTGCCAGGCTGTAAGACGTCATTGTATTTAACACGTGCAAAGGATCATGGTTCGCAATTATATGCATCATTGTGTTGTCCTAATTGTTTTTTCAACTCTTGTCTCTGGTAAACCAACCATAAACGTGCCCTCATCTTCGTTCTCTCATGGTCGCGAGTTTAATAATCAGTTTAATTATTTTAATCTATGTATCATTATCTGCTTGATTCCCAAAAAGGACGGCTACCATGCAAATTCGAGATTAGAAAATGCGTTAAAAATAAAAATTTAGTCTGTTTGGATAGCTAAAAGCCTAAAAGCATAAAAAATGTCAAATGAGATGCAAATTTTCTTGAAGTAAGTTTACTTGGTCATATATATGTATATAGAGAAATGTTAGGCTCATAAAGATTTCATAAAAAAATTTCTACACATACACGTGTCATTTAAATATTGAGAGTGAAACCAAGAAAGAAAAATATAATAAAATTTGATTACTGCACCTTATTTGACAATGTGTATGTGAGAATTTTTTAGTAAAATTTGTGTAAGTAACGTTTCTCTTTATATTTATATGACCAAGTAAACTTGCTTCAAGGAAATTTGCATGCCAGGTCAGTTGACATTTTTTATGCTTTTAGCTATCCAAACATACTACACTTTTATGTTTAACGCATTTTCTTACCTCGAATTTGGATGGTAGCCCTTTTTGAGAATCAAAGTGATAATGATACATAAATGAAAATAATTAACTGATTATTAAACTTGCCACGATATGGCCCAAGTCCGAGGTTAGGGTCCATTAGGGTTAAGTTATATTGTGTAATATGCATTATAAATATTTGAATTAATTATAATAAATCGAAGAAACATAAACCCTAACCAACCCTAAAAAGAAGAAGATCGTTATATCGTAATTAATTAAATTCCAGGATGGGTTCATTTTTTGTAACAGAAGAAAATGGTATTCCCGTCTTTTATCCAAATACCACTACGTATGATGACTACATGATAACTGAATCGCATGCTAGTTTGTTAAGGACTTTATACGTCGGCAACCAACCACATGTAGCCGAACAAATTCGTCTACCAAGGCGCTACCTTGAAACAACACCAGAACGAAGAGCAAGGGCACGAGATGTGGCTCAAATATCACATGGAGTATCTGTTCTCAATCTTGGCCAGTCAAGTGCTGACAATACTAACCCTGCAGGTTCATTGCCAACTTCATCTGCTGTTAACAACAACTAATCCATTCTGTGGGATTATTAAAAAGAAGCTACGTTATTAAAATGGTTGTAATAATGCAGATATTAATCATCACTTTGCATGTTTGACTTTATATTATGAACCTATTTGTGTGCTTATAAGCGTATCCCTTCTATGATTGGTTATGTCTTGTGTACGTGTCCACCGTCATCAACAAGTTGTTTTTTTTTTTTTTTTTTTTTTTTTTTTTTTTTTTTTTTTTGTTCTGTTCTAGTACTTGTGTTGACCATTTGTTTCCGTTGTTGCTGTATGACAAGATTAATCTTTGTTATCGGATGTTTTTATCAACAAATTAAATTTGTTTCTTTTGATGATGTTATTGTTTGAAGAATTAGTGCTTGATTTCTTCATTTACAAAAAATTCTGCTTATATGGCATAATGTTTTGTTTTAGTTTAATTAGTTTTCTTTAATGTTTATTTAGCTTTCTTATTTAATTCGAGCTTTTGCGAGTTCATCAAATGAGTATTAGATATGAACCAAGTCCAATTTGAAGTTAGGGTCTATTATAGTTGGGTTATCTTGTGTAAATATTTGATTAATAAACATAACACTTACAGATTTTTCAACATTCAACAATATAGTCAAGATTTTTTAAGTATCATGGGGCTTTGTGGTCCACTGGGTAAAGCTTATTAAGTTAAGCGAGCCTAGGTGAGAGTAGTACCGGGTTGTGTGACCAACCGGGAAGTCCTCACATGGGGACCACAAGCTCTAATGATTATGATATCAACCAGCTACCTTAGAAACCTGGGCCCAATCATGTGATGTCTTTGGGTATTGGGTGTAGGTATTTCACAGACATCAAACCTTTGTTGGGTAAGGTTGATAGGTACCACTATGATACACAGGGTTGAGATGTCCCTGACAATCTACACTTTTTGATCCAAGATTTTTTAAGTTAAAATTGCATGAGTTTTAGAAATCGATATATTATTAATTGATGATGCTGTCTCTCTATATATAGATGTATCAACGGTGCCACATGACAACAATGAAGATAACTTTTTTTTTTTTTTTTTTTTGAAAGGCGAATTTCAACTTAGACTCGACCACCCTCTTAATTGGAGGGCCCTAACCACCACTTGCCCAGACCATGTTGTCTTAACAGGGCCCACGCTGGAACCAAGTGGGGCATAATAGGTTCGTGAGGAAACCGTCTCGCCTCCACACAAGTTTCCTTGCTGGAGTAACGCCCGGATGAAAACCCCGTCCTGCTCCAGTCTCGAACCCCGCACCTTCTGGCTTAAGGTTCTTATCCTTCATTGCAATATTGTTCAAGACTTCAAGACGTTACACATTGGATACTTTAATTTTACCATCATATATAATATTATCACTTGAACATTATATCTGTATATTGCATTAAAAGTATAATTTATATATTAAGAGTATGCTGTGTATATTATCTAAGTATATAGTAGTCTATATAGTTTTAGTAGATCATATGTATTTCTTTAGAATTTCCCCACTCGTCCTAGTTCAAATCACAGTCATTCTCAGTTTAATTTCTCACTTTGCAACCAATAAATAACTTTTAGATCATGTGGTGCATAGCCAACGAAATATACACATTTGCAAGTTGCAACAATACGACAATAGTTGGAAAACGATTAGATTTGAATAATCTTATACTTAAAAATTCTCAACCTCTCGACTGCAACAAGAATAAATGCACAACGTTTTCCAAAATGATTGTTTAACTTTTTCTCCAACACAATATATTTTAAAAAGAGACAATACGTTATATAAAAAGAAAGGAAATACTGTAGATCTAAACGTTCTATGATAGTATGATTAAAGGTTCCTTCTTTGTAATGTATGATACTACGAATCTTATAAAAATGATTGCCTCTAAGAAAAGGATCGAACACGTAAAATGTTGGTTTTTGCCCCGACCACCCACGTTACCATTGATATATCATATATTATATGTTGATCACTAAATTATTCAATGCATGTGTCAAGCAATTATACGAAGCGTATATAATGAGTACTTGAGTTACGTTTTGTATAATATTGTAGCTAGCAGTGATTCTTTTATTTTTTTACTCCAAGTTATAGATAAAGAAATTAAAGTACGTTGCATATACCTTAAAAAAATCAGTTCTGATGTCATTTTTGCCGGTAACAATATGGTTAGAGCACTCGGTGTCGGTTACTCACCACCTCGCCACTTTGACGTAGCTTGCTCGCCACCTCTCTAGTTCCTCAACGTTGGCGAAGCAAAACACTGACATTTTGGTGGGTCCCAATTATTAGATCAAACTCACTCTCTCATATTTGAAGTGTATTTTAAAATATAAAAAAAATAAAATATGAAATGGTGGGACTTAAATGAGTAAGTTGTAGTTAGTTGTGATAAAGGGGGTTGTAGAAAGAGGTTTATTAAAATGACGTGACACCTGGAGAAAAATCTCCTCACCTCACCTATTGCTCTTATGTACATATGATTGTTTAGGTGTTAATCAATGCCCTCTATAGTCGTTTAACATGACACTATGCTCTATAAGACTCATTTGAGCACATTTGTAGATTTCTCCATTAAGCACTTCCCATCTTGCGCGAACATACTCATAATCTCGTGCGATTCACAACATCATCATAGTTCATTCAAGAAACAACACATTGCACTCATGACCACGGCTCCCATCCAGAAAAAACATATAACACATTTTTTCTAGAGCGATGCCTTGAATAGACATGGACAAGTACAACGAGTCAACGACTACCTGTAGACGCCAAGGGCCCATCAACAGTAGTGTCTTACATCCCAATAAGGTGGATAAACTAAAAATCTACTCATTCACATTTTCTTTAACCGGACAAACACATAATCTATTTGCAATAACCTAACAATGGAAATCTTGATCAAAATTAGACACTCGATCTAGTGATAAGAGTTTAACAATCCCAATAAAATGACTAAAAGTTCAATTTCGTTAGTTGTAAGCTCGTAAAACAATCCACCATAACCACACAATACATTGATGCAAGGGTTGATACATGAGGCGTGTCTCAAAGAAATAAAACCATAACAAGAGTAAAGACTCTAAAACACGTAGTTTATTAATAACTTCAAGTGAACAACAATATATCTAAGGTTGTATATTTATAAGGATATAAAGCTTGGAGGAAAAGAAATAGTAATAAACTGGGAAACGACCCAAGATTAAACTTAGAATAGAATAATACGGTTAAAAAAAAGTTAAGCATCTAAGTTAAACATAAATGCCAACAAAATTAACATCTAGTCAAGGAGTTAGTTGAATCTATGTTCCTACATAGATGCCAAACCTTTATTTTCCATCCAAAATAAATCACAACCCAAACACCCTCATTGACTTATGATAACTTCCCATATTATTCATTATAGCCCTCATCATTCCCACTCACTTGAAAAGAACTCACTCTCGAGTTCTCACCATCAATGACTCCATACACCTCGAACATCTTCTCATGACGAAGCTTATCTTCAGTGGCTTTGCGTTTCACATTCACTCTAGAACTATTTTTCTTCACCTCTTCACACGTCTTCCACATTCCTCGTGATCTGCACAAAATGTTAAACCTCTCATTATTGCCCCCTCATCATTCTCCCTCTCTTGAAAAAACTAATCATCGAGTTCTCGGGTTAGATAGTTTGTGTTGATGTGGATTTGAAAACTTTAAATGTCTTCAAATCTTTAAATGTAACATTTTTTTTCACTTACCAAATTGGGTTACTAATTTGAACATGCATGTGTAGATTACAATTACAAACCTTTACATCTTTATTATCTTTAGGACCCATAAGTTTTTCACAAGTATTCACACCACCAACTTCATTTCTTGTTTCCAACACTAAAGTTGAAATTTTATTATCATGTTGCTCACAAACTTGAAGTCCTTGAAATTCGGCTTTAATATGTTCCTCGCCAACCACAAACTCCAGTGTCTGTTTTTAATATTAACCAAGGTCTTTGGTAATTGTGATTTCCTTTTGGAGGAACCATAGCATGATAGCAATTATCATCATTCCTTCCCATGAGAAAAGGTAGAGATTTTGTTGAAGATCATGCATGCCCTTAACCTTACGTCGTCATGTTTTTGAATAAAAAATATCCCACTCATCAATATCATCCACAATACTTAGTACTTCTACTTTATAGAATTTTCAGATGAAAACCGGAACCCTGCGAACTTGGTAACCTTCGATTAGACAATACCGAATTATTGACTAGAAAATCTACCAATTTTCTTGAAACCAAATTATTTAAACTACAACCATCAATAGTTAAAGACAATATCGAATTATTGACTAGAATTTTTTAATGTAATAACTTTGTTGTGGATAGCCAACCCTCATTCTTTATCTTTTCCCGTTCTTCAGCTCTTCCATTGTTGAACTAGGATTGCTTGCATCTACGGTTGTCAAAGGATCCGCCTATGGTTAGACGAATTTGTGAACCTCCATAATTTTATACCCTCGCGATTCTTGTGGATCGATGCCCCGCCTACAATCATAGAATGCAGTTCTTCAAGCATAGTGGAAATTGTCAAGTTCTTTCATGGATTTGGTTAAAACATGATCTATGTACTCTCCAGACTATACTTCACCAACAATATGGGTTTTTGAAACATCTCTATCATTCACCCATCAAGATACCAACGAGCTCTGATATCAACCGACGCAAAATGCGAAAACAATTTTTGATAAACTATAATCCAAGAGAACGAAGATAAAACCTAAAAAGGAGTAAAACCTTTATAAAAGGCTCACGTTTACAAAAGATAAATATATAATTAAAAAAAGCCCTATATTTATAAAGAAAAAAATATATATCGAGAAGAAAGTAATATTTTTCAAAAACTTCTAATAAACTAGAAAAATCAAATTTCAACTTAACCTTAAACAAAATTCATGCCATCTATACTACCTATAATGTAAAAATGGTCAAAGGTGAAAGTGGAATAGTCAAGGTTTGTGAAAAGTTGAAATGTTGAAAACTTAATTTCGGTAAGTATGACTTGTGATTGTGAAAACGCAGGGTTGTAAACTTGTGATTTCGGTAAGTATGGCTAATAAAGGAAACAAGTTGATGCTATGAACAACCATGAGTACAGCCATGCGTTTCATCAAATATACAGCCATGATACAACTTTTTGAACAATGAATGTCTAGCTTTTTCAAAATGTCAAATGTGGAAAAGTGAAAAGCCAATCAAAAGTGAAATGTTGAAAACCTTAAAAAGGGAAATGTTGAAAAATTAAAGAATTTTGCAAAGTATTAAACACCCAGTTGTAACTGTAAATATGTAATTGTAAAAAGTTGACTTTGTTCAATTCATGAAACTGAAATGGTAAGTAATAAACCACGCATATAACACGAAGTCACACACCTTATATAACACCCCCAAAATCGATCAATACAGCGGAAGACTTAAAATGTCACCGGAAGACTTTTGGGGTATTATATCGTGGATCTTTGTCACAATTATAGAAAACGATTCAAGTGATCGTTTTAAGTTTTTATTTAAAATACCAAATATTCATAATTTCAAGAGAATTCGTTATTCAACAACAAGTTTTATTTAAAGAGAAATAAACGTTTCTTTATTTGCCCACTTCGTGTCTTTGCCATCCATTCCATTTAGTTACCTGAGATAAACATGCTAAAAGTCAACAAAAGTTGAGTGAAATTCATAGGTTTATAATTAAGAGTTTGAACACAAGAGATAGATGTTTATTGTAATATCGATACAAATAAACAAGTTAGAAATCACATTCATTATTGCATTAAGCTCATGACACTCAACGATTCAACAGACATCAATATTTTCCGTAATAATGATGTAAAGTATATAGCCCCCAAGATAGGTATTTGCCAGTAACCTATGATATTTAAATAAAGTGCATTTGGTAACTTTCCTCTAGCAACCAAATGGGGATTGTCAATCCCTAATAGATCTATTCACAATTATTTACGTTCACCCTTCAAGTGATTAAGGTTCATGATCGAGGGACTTTTGGCAATAGCTACTTAAGCAATAATAAGATCAGGAAAAGACTTGTGTTCGGTTTTTGAGCATGTATCCCCCCCACAAAATAAGTTAAATGTGGGCTATGAACTCACCTTAGTAGGATAGTAGAACAAACGTAATCTCAATGATGCAAGGCAACGGCTTCACACACAACCTATAAGATATGGCACGTTTCAGTTCTTAAGTCTCGTTTTATTGCGAACGTTTATTATTAATTATGAGTAATTGATAAAGTGCATACGTGATGTGTTACGTCGTATAAAAATATATAATTGTTACGTATTGTTTTATTCGTCTAAATTTATTTATCGTTATATAGGTTTTATCCGTATTATATATATATATATATATATATATATATATATATATATATATATATATATATATATATATATATATATATATATATATATAATAAGTTACGTTTATTATTTATTGTTTTAATATATATTCAAATATATATATAAGTATAAATATATATAATTTATAAAATTATTATTAAAATCAATATTACTATTCAATCCTTCATGTTTCTCAATTTTACACTTTTCATCCTTAACGGAAAACATTTACGTCGTTAGTCCAAAAATTATATATATTTACATTTTTAGTCCAAACATCAAATATTTACATTCATTATCCCTAAGTTTCAATATTTACAGTTTATACCCTTTAGAAAAACAGTTTTATACTTTTCACCCAAAGTTTACAAACTTTACATTTTTAGTCCCTAACTCTCTAATATTTGCAAAAATAGTCCAAACATTACCAAATTTAAAACTTAGCATTTTTATTATTTCAATAAGCTCATAGGGTGCAGAAGAGCTTATTTTCACAGCTTATTAGCTTATTATTAGCTTATTCTTAAAATTGGGCTTAACGATCCAAATTAAGGGCCCGTTAAGGTTTTATGATCCAAGGGGTTTTGGGGTACATTGGGTTTGTCGAAATCCATATTTTTAAGTTACAAATTCATTTCAAAAGAGCTTATACGCTCAGCTTATCGTAATAAGCTAAAATGAGCTTTTTGGGCTTTACGGCCCACTTAAGGTTTTTAAGTTTTCTGAAAACAGTTTTCAATCCGATTTGCTTTAGGCCTCGTTAGGTGATCAAACGATGTTTCTAACTCCAAACGTTTATCAATCCTGTTTCTCTACTAGTAGAGCTATTAGTATACGTAAAAATATATGTAGGTTGTGTGTTGAAATCAGAAATGTCGAGGCCAAAGTGTAGGCCAAAACTCAAGCGTATAACTTTATAAAACTGGAAAATAAACTAAGTGTTTTAGTGCATATCGTATAGGTTCAAACAACATTAGGAACGTGTGATTTTTAGTACGTACTTGTTAATATAGGTTCAATGTTATTATAGGTACTCGTTAATGACTTAGTAAACATATAATACGACATATAATATAAGCATGTAACGTTTTAGTTTCTCATTTTATTTAGGTAAAGTGTTCGTGCAAAAAAAAAGAAATACGTATATGTATATAGTGAAAATAACGATTTGAAGTCTCACCTCACCTCAAAAGGTGGAGTAAAACGATGAAATTGGTTGGTGTATATGGTTCAACGCCTCGTGGTTCACTTCACGTTCCTCCAAGGTTCAAATAGCTCCAATCCTTGCTTCCTAGGTTCGTTTTGAGATGTGGTTCTCCTAGCAATCCGTTCGTCCCTCCATCACTTCTCTCTCGTTAATATTTTTAGCGCTATGGTACGTATAAGTGTAGTTTAGGTTTGTGCTTGCATGTAGACGTTATATAGTGAGTTTTAAGATATGTATAGATACGCAAGATCACATGAACGATTGTGTTCCATGTTAAGCAAATAGTAGTGCCTCATTCTTTGTCCAATGGCGTGCGTACAAACCAAGTATCCTTGTGATACATTCCTGACATTAATCCTGTTCATTTACTTGTCATAGGGGAAGAGGGGAGGCATGGAAGAAGCCTAGTGCCACGTTTTGGCATTATCTCCATGGATGGTATCATGCATTTGCTTTGTACGTTTTTAGAGTAGTAAACGATAGTATGTAGGTAATACTTTGGTCTTGTGTGATTCCTTGGTAGTAGATAAACCAAGATGTGTAATGAAATGGGTATGTCGTGTGTAGGAATCGTAAAATACTAGGGTGCGTTTGAAGTGTCGCGGCTAGCAGAAAACAAAACAAAAATAACAAAGGGTGCGTTTTGGGCTTAAAGCCCTTTTGGGCTTGCGTTTGGTCTCGGCCCAGCAGAAAGAAAGAAAAGAAATTAAAAAGGAGTCCGTTTGGTTGTGTAGTGTGTAACCGTGGCCCAAAGGGTGTTGGGGGCCCACCTAGTGTGTCTCGATTATCGTGTCGAAATCCAAAAATATTAGTGAGCGTTCTCGGGAAGTTTCGTAGGTTCGGGGAATATATAAATAGTATACGTTATTTAGACGAAACGTATTATTAAATATAAACACGTTATATAATTATTTATCGTTCGCAATAATTATAGGCAATCTAGGTTGTGTGTAAGCATCGTTCCTGGGTAAACGGTTAATCACAGTTATCATAGTGGTTCAATATCAAGCCATATCATAAAAAAAATTTGTTACCCGTAAAATGGTGTTAATTTATTGTAACATCGTTTTATTTATTCGTATGCATTTACTAATCGTAAGGAAAATTTACGAGAGGTTACACCTTAGTTCTCTCTAAACCCTAAAATACACACACAACAACTTCTATCTTCCTCCAACCATGTGGGATCAAGTGGCGTCGACCCTCAAGGAGAAAAGTTTATTTTTCTATGTTTTGTGATGATAGAAGTATTAGCATAACTTCTTTTACGGGCTGCTTTAGATTTCTTATTCAGAATGGTTTAGTCTTTTGTTTCAGGAAAGCAATCAGCAGTGGAAAACGTATGTGAAAAAGGGGTTTGGTTTGTGACTCTAAAAAGGATGATAAACAGGGTTGGTTTGAAGCAACGGTTTAAGTTAATGATGATATTGAAGATGAATTAAGAAAGTCCAGGGAGATGAGCCAATGGGAAGAGATGGCGTGGTATGCAGACGGGGAGACGATTATAAGAAATGAGCTTACGCTGCCCATTGCTTATGCTTATGGTAATGGTACATTATGCTAAAGTTATAGTTATGAGTAGTCGTTCATAGTTTGATGAATGATACCGATTAAACACGTACGTATTTGCAAAATGTTGATTGGTGGCGGAGTTATAGGGTTTGTGAAACTTCGACGCAATGTGCCACATGCTATGCTTCTACTACTGTCAACGGCCAAAGTAGTGACTATATACGTAAGTATAATTCACTTTATTGTTCAGCGCTATGTATGTATTCAGTAGTTTTGATTTTTGTTCTTTTTTAGGCTTGCAACAAATGACCATATGCCAAACGGGTTTGTAAGTAGCTTATCACCTTGAGCCTGCGGCTCAAATGCATAATCTCAGTATAATAAGCTGAAAATGTGAATTTATATCAGGTTTATAAATCTTAATAAGCTCATAAAATAAGCTAACACAAACACCCTTTTAATATATTAGTTTTTATTTATGTTAAAACTAAGTATTTTTTTGAGATAGTGTTTGGATTTTACTTACGGAAAACTGCTTTTCTGCTTATTAATAAGCCCAAAAGCAGAACAAATAAGCAATCCCAGACACCAACTAAACATTCCAACTTTTTCAATATGTGCATAGCAAATGATTTTTGTTAACTTTGTATGCTTAACTATGTGATGTTTGGTTTTGTGTGAAGGTGAACGTTCAGAAGGCCTTGGATCCCCTTTTTGAAAGGGGCGGCGCGTGGGTCGACACTCGCGATGGTGGATGCGGGGTTGGTGTATTGGGAGATTGGGAAGAAGGATGAAGGCGTAAGGGCAATGTAATTTGGGGATTTCTTATCTTCAAGGTAAGTTGGTCTCATTTTTTTTAATTGTGTTTGAGAATTTTTGGCTCTGTATTATTGGGGTGTGTTTCGGAGTGCTTAGTTTTGTGTCATCCAATGTGCCTTTGCTTATTTTCCGTTAAATTTAGCAGTTTATTAGATGGTTCTTACAAATTATTGTATTGAATATAAGTATTGTCACAACTTTTAAAACATAAGCAAATCTAGACACTATTTTATTTGGTGTTCATTATAAGCAGATTATAGGTACTTACTTATACGCAGAAAAAGGTGTTCAATATAAGCGAATCTATACACTATTTTATTAGGTGATTATTTGTGATCGACGGGCATCACTTTATCTTAACAAGCTTTTTTGAAGCTTTTTGTTTTTAGAAAAAATCTCCTAAAAAAAAGCAGACTATTAGTTGAATAAAAACCAAACGTTGGGTTGTGAAATTGCAATAATCAGACTTAGACCCTCGTCCAAACACACTGGGAAGAAGCTCCCTTTTTTATTCTAGAAATGAAAAGGAAATTTCTTCATCATTGACGGGTCATTTTTGCAGTTCAGTGTGATATTTGTTTTGTGAACTACTTCTTGCAGCAGAAGAGGCAGAAAAGTAAGAAAAACGACGTGACTTCATGTAGACCTGTAAGTTAGTACCTTTCAGCTGCGAATAATGTGTGTTAATTTTCTATGTTGTAAACGATATATGTTCCTAATGTTGAGACCTTTTGAAATGTGGTTTTTTAATGATTATTTGATGTTTGGAGTATTGTTTTAGGCGCACGAGCCCATCTTAGGGATTGGCGCCAGGCGGCATTTGCTTAATTTCAAGTCAAAGAGGAATCATATCAACGATGTCGGGAAACGCTTTATAAGTATAAGCTGAGAACATTCAATTCCAAACACCCCTTAAGTGTTCAAATTTACGTTAACATTTTGTTTTTTTTAATAACTAAATAATTTATCGTGTTAATCGAATTCTGATTATCTAAGAATTAAAATGCTGATGAGATAATGGAATTAGTTTTGCTGCGATTACTCTCAAACTGATAGAGAAAATTGAATTTTATTGAACTGTGAATAGTGATGTGTTGATATCAACTTCGCAATAGGTGAAACTAATTATTGACAACTTTTAAACGCATAGCCAGACACCTCTTTGCAATAATGTATGGTGGTGGTATCTTTTTGCTGTCAGTTGCATTATGTTTTTGTAAATCATGTAATATATGTCTTGATTCAAATAGTAGGCTTGGTCCTATGACTATCAAAATTTGAACAAACAATTGTCATGTATGTAACCAGGTTTTTTTAGTGTGTATAATATCTTGATTAAAATACATGTAACAATGCTATGAGGTCCTTCCGGTTAATGTTTACAAGTATGCATACAAGAATATGTGATGAATGGTAGTGCTTATTGCATTTTGGTGTTGGCAATGGACATCACCAGGGCAAACATAGAGGATACTAATATGGGGATCAAGAAGGAACCAAACTAAGATTTTTAACAACTGTTTGTAATTTGCAATTGTTCTATTTTTAATATGTAAATGGCATTTGCGAATGTTCTATTTTTTAGTATGTAAATGCCAAGTTTGCAACATTTACTAAACGCAATGTAAACTCCTTCTTTAGTAAAAAACCCCGCCGCAACGCGCAGGTTTCTCACCTCGTTGAACACATATGAAAGGAAATTATTTTGCATTCCTGGACATCATTTCCATTCGCTATAATATTTTTTCAATTTCAAACACATATTTTTTAAGGCGGGAATAGGGAAAAATCAAATTTAACTAGAGGTGGCAAAACGGGCAGCACGGGCTACAACGGGCACGGGCTATAATGGGCACGGGTTAGAACGGGCACGGGCAAAACGGGCACATGTTATGCAAATCGCTTTTCAAAAGACCCAAAATAACAAAATAAATTCCTTAAACGTAATACCTCTTTTATATTTAAAAAATTAAATATATTATTATAAGTTTTTCTTCCAAAACGATTATAATTTTCTTCAATTGAGAAAAAAATATGTGCCTATTAATGCCCATTTAACTTTTCAATGGGCTAAATATGCCCATTACAAAAAAAATAGAGTGGGCTAAATGTGCCCAAATCTTTTACAAAATTGCCAAAACTAGCCCATTTTTTCATTTGGGCACAAATTGCCACCTAAGTTTAACTATGCCTATTGCGTATTGGCTATATAAACACACTTTTACGCGACGAGTAACGTGTGTTGTTAGTTTTTATCTCATAACGGATGTAATGTTTTACTTTCAGTTTAATTAAATGTTTTTATATGTTGTTTGATAGATGTTAAGAATTTTTTCTAGACTTTAGTTATCGTATAGTATAACCGTTTGCAATTACATTTTGATCCATTTACGTTCTATTTTGAATGGTACATAAAACACTCACCACAATATCACAAATCGTTAATTATCTGCCGCTAAAAATTCCGTTGCTATACACGGGTACTCGCCTAGTATTAATAATACCGGCATCTATCTAGAACATTGACGTCAATCAAATAAACATTTATACATGAAGTTATGAATATATATGTTTCTATCTATAAATTATGTCAAACAATTATTTTCCGTCTAATAAAACGACAATACAGTTTTCTTTATTTTCTTGTCCAAATCACACATAATTATGAAAACTTAGTGATTTAACAAGCTTCACAAATCCTGCGTTGCTATCTATATTTAATGTCCGAAAGTTATGTATCCGAAATTTGCTTGTCATGCATGCTGAAAAAAAAAGTAAAAATAACTTGGGTATGATTTCCTCTCATAAAAGAAGTTTTGTTGGCACATTCTACACCATCTAGACTAGATTCTTAGTTCCAAGATTTTAACCAAATGATGGTGAATTATTTTACTTAAACTTTTTCACGTCGACAATAAATCTAAAAGAAGCAATGTTTGTTGACTTCACATAATAAAGCCTTCATTAAATGTAGACAGATAAGTCAGCCGACAAGCTAGGAGGTCGGCAGTTGTCGGCCGGTGACCGAGGAGTTTATCCCGGAAAACAAAACAAATTTAAATAAATTAAATACCCATTACTTTATTTTATTTTATTTCGTTTCACATTACATGTGGTGTATTATTTGATTTATTTCATTCCATTATTCTATATCTCTATACTAAAAATATACTCATATAGCAAACATTTTATAATATTTTGTTCCTATTATAATTATTATTGTTATATTTCGATCTCCTTTCACATCACTTTTTTGACCTCATTTCATCCTTACATATCTTAAGAAAAAGATTTGGGGACATTTATGTTCTTCATGGTTATACTACTACAGGTAATGTTTCATGTTTTTCTGTTTTTTTTTTTTCTTCTTTTTATTTATATATATTTTGTTCTTGTGTTGTTCATGAGATTTATAGTGTCAGATTTCATTTATGTAAGTTATGTTTGGTTTTTTAGTATTGAGATAAAAGAAATCTGTTTAATGTTGGAGTATTATGTTAAATATTACTAATTTCTTTCTATTTATAGGAACTTATGTTATGTTTAATTTTAATGGTTTTAGGTTGTTTGAAGTTGTATAGTCATCTGCTAAATCATGGATCATTCAGAAATCGAAGAGAACTTGTTTGCACTTGGTGAACCTCAGGTAATTTTAAGAAATGTTACAAGGTTTCCAGATTTAGAAAGGTTTCTAGTTATAGTTACCTAGAGTATGTAATGTAATAATTAGAAGATGCTAATTGATTGCAATGTTGTTGTAGTTACATGGAGGAATGTGTAATACGCTCTCGGTGATTTATGTCAAAGTATTGAGTATTTTTCCCGACTTAGAAGCAGCTCGGCCTAGGAGCACTTCAGGAATTCAGGCGTTATGTTCTTTGCATATCGCGTTGGAGAAGACTAAGAATCTTCTTCAGCATTGTGCAGAATGTAGTAAACTTTACTTGGTAATATATCTCTTTTAGCCTTGGATGGTTATCATTGTTTTAAGCGATGAATTTGACGAAACCTAGTTGAACAATATTTGTGGTAACTAATGTTTTATGGATGTGAATCTGCTGCAGGCTATAACCGGGGACTCTGTAGTAATGAAATTCGAGAAGGCGAGATCTGCCCTGGAAGATAGTCTTAGACGTGTTGAAGATATTGTCCCTCAAACAATTGGTTGTCAGGTAATGAAAAACGACTTCCTTGTAGAACCGTTTTTAGGTTAAATTTGTGTTTAGACTATTTATCTTTGGGTCATTTGCACCACGGCCTTGGCTCAGTTTACAACACCTGCTGAAACAGGCATAATTTCTTTCTGTACTTAAATCTTAAGAAAATGTTGAACAAAGATCATTAGGCCTTTGATATGTCAAACATTAAACCATTATGATTTTCCAAACAGACCCTAAGTTGCATATGCATAAGTGAGACGTAAGGCGGACGGATTTATATCTAAACTATAACTTCCTTGTTGCAGATTTCTAGTATTCTAGCTGTGCTCGAGGGAGTAGAGTTTTCGCTTGATCCGTTAGAGAAGCAAGTAGGAGATGAGATAATTGGATTACTACAGGAAGGAAAAAATTTCAACAGCAGCTGTGACAACAACGAGTTAGAAACTTTCCACCAGGCTGCAACCAAACTTGGTATTACTTCTTCAAGAGGAGCTCTTCGAGAACGAAGGGCTCTTAAGAAACTTGTGGAAAAAGCCAGAATTGAAGATGACAAAAGAAAAGAATCCATCGTGGCTTATCTCCTACATTTAATGAGAAAATATTCGAAATTATTTAGAAGTGATTTCTCAGATGACAATGATTCACAAGGTGGTTCAACCCCTTGTTCACCTACGGTTAATAGTCCTTTTGAAGGTGGATTGACATTGACCCGTGGGTTTGAGCGACAGCTCTCTAAAATGAGTTCTTTCAACTTCAAACCGAACTTTAGAAGATCGGGGCAGATGTCAGTGCCACCTGAAGAACTAAGGTGCCCAATATCATTGCAGCTGATGTATGATCCAGTCATCATTGCGTCTGGGCAGACTTACGAGAGGATTTTCATCGAGAAATGGTTTGCTAACGGGCATAACACCTGCCCCAAGACACAACAAACCTTGGCTCATCTTTGTTTGACTCCTAATTACTGTGTGAAGGGTTTGGTTGCAAGTTGGTGTGAACAAAATGGAGTCTTGGTTCCTGAAGGACCACCGGATTCCCTAGACGTCAACTACTGGAACCTATCTTTGACTGAGAACGAGTTGCCTAGTTCAAGATTGTCTGAAAGTATCGGATCTTCTAAGTATGAGAGAGAAGGAGATGAACTTGAGGCTGTACCTGAAAATGAAGGCAACATGTTTGAAAGCTATGAGGATTTGTTGACCGTTTTGAACATGGGTGATGAGAACAACAAGCTTAAAGTTATACACCAAATACGGTATTTGTCTAAGGATGATGAAGAAGCTCGGATGTTTATGGGTGAAAATGGTTTTGTTGAAGAATTGTTACGGTTTTTGGAGTCTGCTGTCCATGAAAGAAATATTGATGCTCAACAAAGTGCAGCCATGGCTCTCTTCAACCTCTGTGTCAACAACAACAGGTATGTTACAGTCACATTTACAGATTTTCAGGTTGCTTTTGACCCATATACTTATGAATGGGTCGCTTCGGGTTTGGTTTGTTAATTTATAGATCCGACCAAAAAGGTTTGCTAAAGCTTCCAAAATTATTTAATCAAACAAATTTACACTATTATTAGGATAGGATATCATAATTTTGTGATCACATTCGACACAGTGACTATCTATTCATAAATAATATCAGATTTTGGCCAAAGAGTGTCTCCTGCCAACTGGTACAAAATTATCTGTTAGACCCCCGCCCATTTTGCATAGTTCTAGTCACACTATATGTAAGCGCAATTGTGAAGCAAGTCTAACTGGTAAGGCGTGTTTACAGGAACAAAGAAACGATGTTAGCAGCCGGAGTACTTCCTTTGCTAGAGGAAATGATCAGAAATTCAGGTTCTCCAGGGGCAGTGGCGGCTCTCTGCCTAAATATTTCCTGTTTAGAACAAGCTAAACCCATCGTTGGTGCAAGTGAAGCGGCCCCTTATTTAATTGGTCTTCTTGAAGACGGTGTGGATTCAGAATGTAAATCTGATGCTCTTCACGCTCTCTACCATCTTTCAACCTGCCACTCTAACATCCCTCAACTCGTGTCATTAGGCATCCTCAATGTCCTTCAACCACTCATTGATGATAACTCGTGTGCTGAGATAGTAATAGCCGTTTTAACCAACATGGCTAACTTAGGCAAAGATGACATCATATCGACCCATGGTTTAGTCAGTGCGCTTTCTTCAGTTCTTGATAGTATCGAGCCTATGGTTCAGGAGCAAGCTGCAGCGTTCCTCCTGATTTTATGCACAAAAAATGAGAAGTGCATTCAGATGGTTCTTCAAGAAGGGGTTATACCTTCTCTAGTGTCGATTTCAGCTAATGGGACCGCGAGAGGAAAACAAAAGGCTCAGAAGCTATTGATGTTGTTTAGGGAGCAACGACATCGGGACCCACCCACCTTTCACGTTGATAGTCCCGAACACTATGATTCGGGTGACATTGGTGCGGGTAGTGTTAACCAAGAAGTTAAATCCTTAGCCAAATCGGTCTCCAAGCGAAAACTAGGGAGAGCTTGGACTTCTTTGTGGAGAAACAAGAGTTTATTGGTGAACCAGTGTTGAGCCATTGATTCTCGTAGTATGGTGCGACTCAGACCCGTGTAAAATGTTACCGGTTGAATTTGCACTTGGTATAAACTGTTGTAACCTGTAAATTCTATCAACCTATGTAATGTCAGATTTTACTTTCTGATAATTTTGTATTTGCTATCAAGTTTTGAGGGATCATGTGTTTACCAAAGGGCATTACCTTCGATTAGTGTCTAGTGGGTCAATTATTTTAAGCAAATTTTGGTTAGCATGCTTCAAAACTTTACAGCAACATAACATAGCCTTTTCTAAGTACATGTTAGATTTGTCTTTGGATAAGTGATATTAGTTTCTTAGCTAAGACCATGAGATTGTAGCTTTTGTGATGGGACAAAAGTTAACTTATGATCATCACGAAATCATTATCTTTTCACATGAATCATAATTATGTTTACCAACAGCCATTTATTTCTCTAGACCACTTTTGGTTTGTGGAATATTTTCGGCTTAGAACCCTCAAGATTTGGTATCCATAATCACCACCCTTGCACATTCAACATATACATTTTCGTTTCAAAAGTATTAATGGTACCGGTAACCGGACTTTCAAAGATGGTTATAGGCTAATAAAACCCAAATGTCATATTGTGTCTTAATGTTTATGGCATAGTTAAGTCACATAAGACTTCCTCGTTTTTGCTCGAGTTCAAACCATATAGCTAGGCAACCAAGTTATGTATTCTGAAGCTACGATCTTGCCTTGTCCTCCGACGAGTGGCATATACAGGGGGTGTAGTGGAATTAACCAAAACTAAAAGGGCATTGTTTGCAAAAGAATGATCAAATTCCATTAAGTAGCCTGTGCTACTCTAAAAAGCCATTGGAAACACTTTCAAATTCTGTTTCTCTCTGAAACAAGGGACACCCAATAGAATTCAAAGAAGTAAATGCACTTGGTCACCCCATAAAAAGCCATTCTGTTCATACAGATACAGAGATACATACATAGACATATGTACATAGAAAGAGAGAATGATACATAAGGGCAGAGCGCAATAAAGATAGAGAGAGAGATACATACATGGTACATAGAATTAAATAGACAAAAAAACATATGTATAATTTGTAGTAACAAGTTTTCATCTTTTTTTGGATAATTTGTTTGACATTATTTTGTTACATAAGGCACTGTAAGAATGTTATAATACCAAACAAATCACTATATTAACAATTCCCTAGAATCAAGACCATAAGCAGTTACCTAATAAACAATGAGTTACACCGGTTTGACTTTTATTAAGTCAACTAGTTTTTCTAGCTGAATGACATAAAACTAAAATCGTTTACGCCGAATGTCACAAAAGTGGCATTTTGTGGTTAAGTTCCAGCCACATCAGCGCTTTGTGACCTGATTGTCAAAATCGTGGTCACCAATTGAGTTAGTGACCTAAACAATTAGTTTAGTTTCTAAGTGATCTAAATGACAAAAGCGTATGCTACACAAAATAACCAATTAGTGACCTAACAATTAGCCTAGTTAAGTGATCTAAATGAGATAAACACATGTTACAAAATAATCAAAAAATAAAAGTTTGTTACTAAGCTATACTAATGTTCTTATTTAAATTATATATAACCATATAGAGAGAGATAGATGTTGATGTATCAAGGGGAGTAAATAGAATCCTTAACATGCAGGTACCCCATAGTAAATGAAGGTTGAATTCTCTCTGATGTATACAATACACCACACCACCTTCTGTCCTTCACTTGCTCCATACTTTTTATTAATTCAAAACACACCCACACACTTACACTTGCACACTCTCCCTACATCTCTTTCAATGAAGAGGAAGATGTTGATGTTGGCCTTATTGATAGTTGTACTGATGGCTACATGTTCAACTACAAAGGGCACAAGAAACAAGCTCATGGGAAGATCATCTTCATCAGTGACCATCAACAACAACAATGTTAAAAACAACACTTCAGTTGACAAGATTGTCAACTTTTTTAAGTTTAATGATGAAGAGAGGCTTGTACCTACTGGCTCTAATCCTTTGCATAATAGGTAGTATATTTTTGTATCTTATAGTTTTTTAGTATATTTATGAATTAGTGCTATGTAAATTTTCAGTAACAGTACTTATTTGTAGTTTTCTATCCTATTATGAAGTGTTTGTTAGCATTTAACACCTAATGTTAAATGTAGTAATTTTGATTGTTTCATTATGTTGCTAAATGCTACTGTAGTTAACTGATGAAATGGTGAAAATTACAAGTATGATGTAAAAAAATTATCGACTCATATGCTATAAAGTTTGTTGGTTTTCATTTGTGATATATGAACTTGCACAGCTAATATATAAGTCCACCCATTCGAATAATAAAACGGCAACACCATTTTTGTTCATATAAACGCGGCGCCATTCTATTTATTATGTCGATTATTGTCATGCACGAGTTGTATAATATGTTTGAACTAATCTATTAAACATGTTACATAAAGTTTGAAGGTAATTGTGCTGGAAAAGTTGATGTTATCATTTTGTTAGATTTAATTCTAATACAAATGTTTAACCTCTTATATATTTATGGTAACTGCATCAAGTAAATACAATTAAACAAATATAGTCATGTCTGCATTTGTTATCTAGTCTTTAAAGGAATGCTTTAAACGAAGACATTAAATGTTCAAAGCTAACAAAACCGTGTGACAATCCATTTGCTTCAACTGCTAAATATATGATTTAGTTTATATTTTGGATAATAATCTGCATTATATACTCTTCATCTCATATAAGTTTGGTTATCTTTTCGGAACAACTAAGGGTGACAAATTTGACCCGTTGATTTCAAATGATCGAGATGATTTAGGTTTTACTTTCTGACAAGCGAGATGGATAGAATTTTTCTAAACTACGAAGGAAAATGATCGGCATGACTAAAAGATAAATACTAGTGTATCAAATGAGAAGAATCCTTAAAATAAAAAAGATGAGAAATAACTATAACTACATATTAGAAATGCATCGATTTGAATTAGATGCATCTCTAATCTTTTAGATGCATCATAACATATTTTTTAACTAAAAATGTAACACCCCCAAAATTTGGTACAGCGGAAGACTCAACAAGCTTTCGGGGTGCTACGGAGATTGGTATCCAACACAAGACGTAAAAGAACGAGATAAAGTAAACATAAGAAAAACACAACTAAAACGGGGTTTTAAAGTTTACATTTATCCCAACATCATTCAGAGTCAGGCCCAAAAGAAATAAACGTAGGTCCACAATTAAATATCAGAGTTTTAGAAAAATAGCTCCATAAACCAGGTGCCATAGCCGAGCCTTCCAATCCAAGCATCCAAAACGTCACTTAATTACCTGAGAAAACGTGCTAAAAGTCAGCTTTCGCTGGTGAGATCATAGGTTTAAATTCATAATTCAATATAGTGGACATATACGCAAAACGCTTGCTAGCTAGACTAAGGATTCACTAAAAACCTGCGGATACCCTCTGCTCCAACATAATACACGGATACCCTCCGTAACAAACCTGCGGATACCCTCCGCTCCAACATAGATATTCGGGTAACCCCCGCAATATCATAAATACCCGGATAACCTCCGAAGTATTAATAACCTATAGGTGCACACTATAGTATCTAAATAAGCCAACCTTGAATAGTACACACGAAACTATGTGACTAAAATTGACAATTCACCAATATCGAAATAAGCCAACCTTGAATAGTACACACGAGAATATGTGACTAAAGTTGACAATACATTCTAGTCCATACACATAGCAAGTTTTAGAAAGAATATAAAAGCGATAATAGTCCACATAAAGTAATTTGCACGTTTCTCAACCCAAGTATTGAAAACATAGTTCAAGAGTAAAAGTGGGGCTATGACTCACCTCAAGTCCAAAAATCAGCAATAAGAAATCGGTAGAAGTAAGACGTATAGTAACTCGAAAGACGGCAACTACGGACTCGGCACGACCTAACAATATCAACTCGTTCAGAAATCATTTCCTCAAAATCGAATATTCCTAAACCCGAACGTATTCCATTTTATTTTCCGAAAATCCATTTCTCGTATTAGTTTGGAGTTTGGAGTTTGGTATCCATACGGGTGGTGGGTCGACACAACTCGAACCAAGAAGCCACAACAAAAAGGAATAATAAACCATCTATAGGTCTAATATTAGCCCAATATATTATTTAAATAAATATCGAAGTTTATCAAATCCGTCAATTTGGTAATCCCCCATATTTATTTACTTAATATATCATTCTAAGATTATACCAACCTAAAGCACATAGCACAAAGAATACTATATGGTATATATCGTAGTCCAATAAATTCC
>JARVZY010001068.1:0-29671 GCA_030686995.1 Artemisia argyi | reverse complement strand
ATTAAGAAACTTGTGACGCCGTCAGGTACTGTTCCCAGCAAGGAAAATTAAGACTTTGATGTTTTCTTCACTTTTATGCTCCAAAAACGTCCAAAATGCTTCCTTTTCCAGATTTCACTCCAAAAGTACCTAAAATGACAAAAGGAACGATTTAGGGCAATATTTGATCAAATAAATTCGAATCCGGGCTAAAATGGCCCCCTAAAAACGGTTCATTTTTCGCCTCATCAGTAAAGTTGCCAAAGGCAAGCAGGTCATGGCCTATCAACCAAATCCAAAGATGAATCAGCATCAACCTAAGAAGAACAAGGTGAATCCTCCCAACAAGAAGGATCAGGCATGTCACCATTGTCATGAGAAAGGTCATTGGACGAGAAATTGTCCACTGTACATTCATGACTTGCGACAAAAGAAGCAGAAGAATGAGGCTGGTAACCCCACTACTTCAGGTGCGTTCTTTATGATTGAATTATTTACTTTAACTCATAAAAATTCCTGGGTATATGATACGGGCTGTGGTATTCATATTTGCAATACTATGCAGGGGTTTAGAGTTGAGAGGAGACTTGCTTATGGACAACAATATCTGCATGTCGGTAATGGAGCGAATGTAGCTGTTGAAGCTATAGGCGTATTTGAATTAGTTTTACCTTCGGGCTTAGTACTGTTGAATAATTGTCATTATGCACCTTCAATTGTTAGGGGTGTTGTTTTCTTTTCTTGTTTATTGGATCTTGGTTTTCAACATACTATTAATAGCAATGGAATTTCTGTTTCGTTTAATAATGTTTTTTATTTTAATGTTGTTGCTGTGAATGGTATTTTAGAAATTGACATGAATGGGGATGTATCCAATAATTATAATAATTCAATGTATAGCATCAGTAATAAGAGAATCAAGAAAGGTCTGGATTCGTCCTATCTTTGGCATTGTCGACTTGCTCACATAGGCAAGGCTCACTTGGAAAAGCTGCAACATGATGGGCTTTTAGAAAAGATCAATGATGAATCATTTGATAAATGCGAATCTTGTATAGCTGGGAAGATGACAAAGAAACCTTTTAAGAATCGTATTGAAAGGGCTTCAGATCTACTTGGTCTAATTCACACAGATGTGTGTGGATCACTGATGAGTGTCAAAAGCTTTAAATTTATAATGCTAGGAATACCGGTTTATACGACTAAAGACACAACACGGGCAGTGTACCCTTTCGAGTGTAATATAGCCTAGGTAAGTCCAGGTCGTTCCACAGGATTTGTAGCAATTAACAGATTATTTATCAAGAACAAAACTGATGGATCTAAACACCTTAATTTGTGTTAGATTGATACTTTGAGTTATATCACTAAGTATGCGGAATCTACTTAGTAATACTTAGAAGTTTAATTGTGAATGAAACAGTTGTATATGAATGACAACAATATATGTAACAAACTGTAAGCTCCAATATTATTAAAGATAATAATACGAGTGATCTTTGTATCACTAGGGTTACACCTTGAAGCTCTAAGAAAAACGTATATCTAACTTTACCCTAGGACCTCCTTTTATAGCACAAGGAGTCCTCTTCTACAAGATAAGTATAACTCTAATAGAATAAGATATACACAAGATCTATTCTATATTTATCTTTACACGTTTCCTAACGATTATCCAAACAGCAGTGGTAATAATATGTACTAGCAGTGGTAATGTGTTTCCACTGCTAGTGCATTCTTCAGCAGTTGTAATATCCTTACTAGCCATGGTAACTGTTAGTATAATTCCCAACAATCCTCCCCTAAACTTATGATTAACATGTAAATCAATAAGTTTCTTCAAGTAATCAGTAAACATGAGAATATGGGAATTCTTTCAAACACTTATCTTCTTCTTCTTAACTCCTTATCAGCTCTCACACTTTGATCATAAATCCTCTGTAGCAAATCTTCTATGACTTCACTTCTTTCCCAACATCTAAGCATTACTGACATCATAACAGTTAAAACTCCAGCTCTTAATGGATATTCTTTCTCAGCTAACATGAACACATCAACTCCATCTTGAGTAGAAACATGATGTACAACACTTGAATCATAGAATTTCCACAAAGTATTCATATTGTGAGCTTCAAATCTCCAATGCCTGTCACTTGGATCAGGTTCATATAATCTTCTAATAATCTTCTAAAGTGAACCCACAACTCTTTTGCTTTGACATCAACAAGTTCATCTTTCTTGAACTGATCTTGAACAATCCTCCACAAAGTATCCAAGTCTTCTCTATCACAAGATCTAACAACATCTTCAAAATCTCTGCAAATACTTGTGACATTTCCTGTTCTAATAATCTTCCATGCAACTCCAAAATCATCAGAATAGATTTCCCAACCAACTACTAGATATTTTGTTTGTAAAGGTTCAATATTAAGCACATCAGTCTCAATGAACATCATATTGGTAACTTGTTCTTCAATCAACTTGCTAACATCTTCTTCTGCTTGAGATGACTCCTGAGTCTTCAATTTCTTTGCATCTTTGGATCCAAGACATACTCCTGACCTTTTTGACTTTATTGCTACAGGTTCTTTATCCATAGGAACAAAATTACTATCTTGTCTTTTAATCCTGTAGTAAATACCTTCAATCTGATCATGTGACATTCCTTTGAATTGTGCCATCTTCATATTACCAACATGGCAACAAAATGTCTTCATCTCAGCAATGATCAGTGCCTTTGTAGGTTGCCTTGGCTTCTTTTGACCTTTTCTAACATCTCCAATGATATCATCAAGAGCTTGTTGATTCTTCATTTGAATGAAGTCCTTCAATTGAGCAGACCTTTGATCTTCATTTAGAGTTGTATTAGCAATGAGTTCAATAGCCTTCTTTCTAATCACTGGATCATTAGTAATCATGAACTCAATTTCTTCCTCTGTAGGCACATAAGTAAACATAGGAGGTTTCTCATGTAATATTGTTGGTGGAACAACTGAAATTGGTTCTGCCATCACTGTTTCCAATTTTTCCAACCTCTTAGCCTCCATAAAACTAGCAATTTCATCTTCCTCTTGCTTTTTCTTCTTTTTAATCTCAGCTGCTGCTAATTGCTCTGCCAATCTTGCATCATAATCTATCTGAGCTTGTTCTTTCTTTGAAATCTTCTTTGATTGCTCAGATGATTCATCAACTACTTGAACTTTTCCTTTTTCTACTCTTTTCTTTTGAAACTCTGCATCAGCAGCATCCATTACTTCTGTAACTGTTTCCACTGTGACTTTATTAGTTTCCACTGCTTCAGCAAAAATTGCTTTAGAACCCTCAGCTTCATCTTCCTTTGCTTGAGCATTATCAGAATCATCTAACTCAGCGAATTCCTGATCAAAATTAAGTCTCCTCCCCTTAAACTCTGCTTTTGATTTCCTCCCCTATTTGGAAGAATCTCCCAAATCTTCACTAAAGCCTGCAGAGAACTCATCTTGAGGTGAAGATGAAGAAGAAAACACAACTTTGGCAGATCTTTTCTTCTTAAGACTCTCAACTTCATCCTGTAACCTCTTAATCTCTGACTTCATCTGATTAAGCTCTGTGGCATGATGTTGTTTAGTCTGTGCCAGATTTTTCTCCAGAGCTTGAACCTGTTTGACTAATTTGGTACATAATTCCATCAATTCAGTTAGTTACACACTACCCTCAACACTTCCAACTGTGTTACCTGTTGGGAGAGGTAAATCATAGGGCATTGATTCAGGCTCTTCTCTAGTAGGACTAGGAGGAAGCCTTGAACCACCACTGCTTGCTCCTAAACCAAAAGGTTCAGCAACATGCAATGTTGAGATAAGAGGAGTTGGCTGTTTATGCCTCCTTTCATATGTGTGAGTTACTGCAGGGGTATGTTGAATTGGTGGAACAACAATAGCGGGTGTGTGTTGGGATACAACTGGAATAGTTGCATCTTCTCCCTATACCTATGAAATCTTAGCAAGCATTTGAGGAAAAAGTGGATGAACCTCCCCATTCTAAAGTTCTGAAGCCTTACAAATGTTTTGAAAAACTTTTGGCTTAAGGCAGGGGGATTCATAAACTCTTTTGTGAGGTTGCAGTTGAAATTCATTTAACACTGCTTGCACAAACCTTGGATACATCAAAAATTTATATGAACTCTTTACATTGCCTTTCATATTATTGAAAATAAACTTTGAAAAATTGAAAGTCCTATCAGTAGCCAAACAAACCAAAGGATAAACCATGGTTGATGCAAATTGCTCATAAGATGTTTTCTTAGGACTTAGGCAATGTAAAAGAGTGTGTATTAAAAATCTCCAATGGGGACAAAAATATCCTTTTCTGAAAGTTACTTTTTGATCAGATGTATCATACCCCATGGAAGCAATATTTTTGAAAATATCTGAATTGGGTAATTTGATGATACCATTGAGATCATCTAATTGGAGAACTCTCCTCAAAGATGACTCAGTAACATCAATAGTTACCCCATCCACTATGGCTCTAAGAGCTTCCACAGTTTCGTGTGTGTCTCCCTGTTCAATAGTTATGGACTCCACAGTGTTCCGGAACTGTTTGATATGAGAAACAAAGATTGTGGGATTAACAGTTAAAGCATACCTTATATGGGTTGTATTAAGAAAATCCACAATCTGATGGAAAACGGGACCACTCTTCTCGTTTGAATTTTGTAAGTAGGCCACTTGGTTGTGCTCCTCAACAAAGTTTAGAATCGCCATGAGTTTTTTGTGAAAAGAAGGTAAAAGTGTTAGTAATCGATAATAAGAATCAAGCCGTATGATAATCAATTTATACTAATAGGGTTTGAGGAGTTCGCGGAATGTGAATTATCTTTAGAAAGATTTATCTTTGGAAAAGAATAAATTAAAGTTGGTAAGTGGATAATTCACAAAAATTTACCCTATTAATAAGGAAACACGGTTATATTTACAACGGCTAGTGAAAAATAGATTACTGACACAACAGTTGTAACGGCTAGTTCACCAGTGGAAAAATTACTCTTGCAGTGGTAACGAGTGAACTAGCAGTGGTCAAATTTTCACAAAGTATCAAAGAGTAGTGGTAAGGAAAACATGAAAATTAGCTGCTCTTATCATAGTTTTTAGCAAACTATCAGCTATAAACAGATTTGATATGTCTTTATCATGAGCCGTTTGCTATGGACTAGCCAACTCTTCATCACATGGAATATGGTGAGTTGATAACCATATAATTTTTGGTAAACTATCAACCATAAACGGATTTGAGAAGTCTTTACTAGGAGCCGTTTGCTATGGACTAGTTGATTCTTATGTTGATTAGACATGGTGAATCAATAACCATTTGTTGTGTGTCTAAGATACACACCTTATAAATCCAATATCACAAACAGTATGGGTTTGTATTCTGCATAAGTAAGAAACACCTAACATAACCCATAAAATTTGACCCAAAGTAACTTTTTGACCAAGTTACTATTCATAAAAATATCTCACCAAAGTCAACCCGATAACATCCAAATTTACTCATTCAACCTACCAAAACAGATAAGAGTAAATATCCTGTATTAATTAGCATTCGACCTTGACTTTGCTTATAAAAGGGGGCTCATTACCCTTTAGTTTTCATCAAAACTTATCTTCAACATCACAAACCCTACAAAAACATCATGAGCTGGTTCTCTCTTGTCTACATATCATCAGATGATTCTTCTGATGAAGAAATAAGTTATTGCTCTGATTCAGAGGAACCTTCAACAGGATGGAGTGATTATTTTCCTCCAAGTGCTGCAACATCTACATCTTCCAATATGAAATCCAACAAGAAGATTACAGCTGCTCCAGCTCCATCCCTAGAGTGCTATTCAAGTTCTTCCTCTGATGATGATGATCCAACCTACACTTTTTCCAAGGAACTTCCAAGAGCCCTCACTACAGCATTGGAGTCAGCCATAGTCAACGTGAAGTGGCCTGCTGTTGAGAAGCCTGCACAACTGCCAAAGCCTCCCAAGCAAGTTTTGGGCCTTGCTTGTCCTAGAAAGCAACTTTCTTTTGATGACAAGAGAAAGAGAGCTTCCAAGGGCAAGCATGATTATGAGGGTAAAGGGAAAAAACCCATGGAGTAGATGTTCTAATGGTTTAGGTGTTAGGTTGTTGGTTTTTATGTTTTGTGATGTTTTGCTGGTGTCTGTCCTCTCTGAATGGTTGTACTGTACTTTTTTATGAATCAATAAAAGTACTTTTTCCTTTTTCTTTTATCACTGAGAGAGAGCCAATCTTTCCACTGATGTATGATGATTTCCACTGTGCTTTAATTTCTCTGCATACAAGTTAGTAGAAAACCATATACACATATACAAACAATATTAGTACCTAAAAACTATCCTGCAACACTGAAAATGTATTAGACATCAAAGATTCATGGATTTAGCATTCCAATACCTGTTACCAAGTACTAAAACCTACCCACATCAAGCCCTTTTGTTAATAAATCAGCATAGTTGTCATCAGTGTGTATTTTGACAACATTAATAAGCTTTTTCTCAAAACAATCTCTGATAAAATAATGTCTAATTTCAATATGTTTAGTTTAATTGTGTTGCAAAGGATTTTTAATAATGCATATGGTACTACTATTGTCTATATATATAATGGTGTTCATGAAATTGTACCCATAATCCAATAATTGATTCTGAAGCCATAAGATCTGAGCACAACAGCTAGCAGCAGCTACATATTCTGCTTCAGTGGTTGAAGTAGCCACCATAGTTTGTTTCTTGCACTGCCATGACACCAATCTACATCCAAGAAATTGACATCCTCCTGTAGTTGACCTTATATCCAAACTTGCACCAGCATAGTCACTATCTGAGTAAGTGATCAATTCCATAGGGGATTCTCTTGGATACCACAATCCTAGATTAGGATATGTCTTCAAATACCTAAAAATCTTCTCTACTGCTGTCATATGTGATGTCTTTGGAGTCACTTGAAATCTTGCACAAGCACATACAACAAACATAATGTCTGGCCTTGATGAAGTAAGATACATCAGAGAACCAATCATAGATCTGTAAGTATGCACATCAACATCAGCTCCACTAGCATTCTTCAACAATAGATGAGTAGTCTTATCAGCAGGGGTATTTGAGGGTTTTGCATCAGTGAATTTAAACTTTCTTATAATCTCAGTCACATATTTGTCTTGACTGATAAAGATACCTTCTTTACTCTATTGTACTTGCAGCCCCAAAAAGAATGTAAGTTCTCCCATAGAACTCATTTGAAATTCATCTTTCATCAGCTTCTCAAATTCTTTGCACATCTCTTGTCTAGTAGATCCAAAGATGATATCATCAACATATACTTGAACAAGTAGAATATCACCCTTGTCTTTCTTGATGAACAAAGTTTGATCAATCTTTCCTCTATGAAACCCATTATTCAATAGATAAGTAGCTAAGGTTTCATACCACTTCCTTGGAGCCTGATGTAAGCCATAAAGAGCCTTAACCACTTTATACACTTTGTTTGGGTGTTGAGGATCTTCAAAGCCTGGAGGTTGAGAGACATAGACCTCCTCATCAATTGTTCCATACAGGAAGGCACTCTTAACATCCATTTGATAGACAGTAAAGCCCATAAAAGATGCATAGGCTAGAAACAATCTAATAGCCTCAATCCTTGCAACAGGAGCAAAGACTTCTTCATAGTCAATATCCTCCTCTTGATTGTATCCTTGAGCAACCAATCTAGCTTTGTTCCTGATTACAATACCTCTTTCATCTTTCTTGTTTCTGAAAACCTACTTAGTACCAATTACCTTCATACCATCAGGCAAATCACAAAGAACCCAAACCTTTTGAAGTTTGAACTGCAACAACTCCTCTTGCATGGCTTCAATCCAGCTAGATTCTTCTAAAGCCTTATAAACATTTTTAGGCTCCACTTGTGATAGAAAACAGAAAAACAAACATTCATTCTTGTTCCTATGCTTCTTGGACTCATAAACTTCACTAATGAACCTATGAACATCATCTTTCTTTGCCTGTCTTCTAGTCTTCACACCTGATTGTAGCTCACCAATAACATTCTCAAGTGGATGCACTTTGTGAATTGAAGTCTGTGATGTGCTAGGAATATCATATGTTGTTGGCATGTTTGAGATCTCAACATCATCACTGGGTGATTCCTGAGATGAACTTCCCACATTTGGACCATCAGTGGAAACTTCTGTTGTAGCAGTGGGAATTGAGTTACCACTGCTAGTAGGAATTTCTTTATTCAGAACATCAAAATTCACACCATCTGCATTACTTTCCTTTTCAGAAGTCTTTGAAGGTTGTGAGTCTTCACCATTGTCAACAAGGTCCCAAAGTGGCATAACAATTTGATCTTTATCATCTTCATCATCTTTGCAAGATTCATCTTCATCAATTAATTCTTCTGATTCTTCAAGATTCTTTTCTCCAGCACTTGAAGTAATAGGTACATAATTCATTGTATTTGATAATGTCTCAAGATCAAATAGCCATTCTGGTCCTGAACCTGCTATGTTAGTTTTATTTTCAAGAAACTCAACATGCAAATTCTCTTCTATCTTCTTTGTTCTTAAGTTATAGACTCTAAAAGCCTTGCTAACCATAGAATATCCAACAAAGAAGCCTTCATCAGACTTTTCTTCAAATTTACCCAGATGATCAATGGTATTGAGAATTGTAACATGACATCCAAATGGCCTCATAAATTCCAAAGTTGGGGGTCTTCCTCTGAATAGCTCATAAGGTGTCTTGTTCTTTGTTTTAACCACTAAAACCCTGTTCTGTATGTAACAAGCAGTGTTCACTGCTTCAGCCCAAAAAGTCACTGGAAGCTTTGAATCAGCTAACATGGTTCTAGCAGCCTCAATTAGTGTTCTGTTTCTTCTTTCAGCAACTCCATTTTGTTGAGGAGTTCTTGCAACACTAGATTCTCTCTTAATACCTTTGTCTCTGCAGAAATCATCCATAAAATTATTCTTGAACTCTGTCCCATTGTCACACCTGATGATCTTGATCTTCTTTTCAACTTGATTTTCAACTTCAGTGATGAATGTTTTAAGGATGCCAGTGGTCTCATCCTTGGTTCTTAAAAAGAAAACCCATGTGAATCTATTAAAGTCATCAGTCACAACAAGACAATACTTCTTCAAATTGATGCTGCTAACAGATGTAGGACCAAACAAGTCCATATGCAGCATGTAGAGTGGATGATCAATAGAATTAAATGCCTTGGTCTTGCATAAAGCTCTGTGTTGCTTACCTTTAAGACAGGCAACACATGTTTGGTCATTTTCAAATCTCTTTTCTGGTAAATCTCTGACTAGACCATCTTTCACAATCTTGTTAATGGTCTTGAAATTAACATGACCAAGTCTTCTGTGCCAAAGCATGGATTCATCTAAAGTGGCTTTTGCAAGCAAGCAAGTAACATCATTGTTTGCCACTATGTTCTTCATGTCAATGCTATATAGATTGCCTTTTCTAGGGATTTTAAGCAAAATATCACTTTCATCAGGGAGCTTATAATCCTTAGATAAGATATAGCATTCATCTTCTGTGAATAGAACTCTATGCTTTTTGTCACACATCTGTGACACACTGAAGAGGTTGTAATTAAGTTCTTTCACATAATACACATTCTCAAAATCCAAGTTTCCAGCCTTGATTGTTCCTTTGCCAGAAACTTTGCCACCAATACCACCTCCAAAGCTGACAAATTGCCCATCATAAGGTTTAAAATCTGAAAGATAGGACTTATTACCAGTCATGTACCTGGAACATCCACTGTCTGAGTATCCTTGATCATCTTTAGGCTTTGAATGTTCCTGCACATAAAATAAAGGAATTAGTTCCTTTTGGGGACCCAAGCCACAAATGACTTGGATCTGCCTCGTGTATCAATATAATTATATCTGTCAAAGGTCATTGATACACCATTGTGATTGTTTGAGGTGATAGTTCCTTTTGGTTTCCATTCCCAACGTGCTGAGGCCTTAACAGCATTTCCCACATTTACCCTCTTATTGTTCACAGAACCACCAGTGGAAACTTTTGGCCTTGCAGTGGTAACTGCTGGCTTATCAGTGGAAACTGCTGGTTTTGAAATTTTGGGTACCCACTTGTGATTATTGTAAACTTTCTTTTCAAAATAGGTCTTTTTCCCTGTTTGTGCATATTTAACAAAAGTAGTAATAGGTTTTGCAATCTTAACAGGGGACTTAGGGTAAACTCTGTTTGTATTTCTGGCAGTGGCAACTGCTGGTTTAGCAGTGGAAAAAGGTTTGATGCCAGAGTTAAGCAAAACAGACCTGGGAATCATTTTGCTTAGTGGATTTGGGTGAGTTAAATTATTAGCATTATATCCATTCACCCTGGTATTCCCAAACACTTCCCTTCTACCCATGTGATAGTTACAATTATAATGAAGATGATCAAAGCTACCACATATATGACAGGGTTTGTTGTTAAACACAAAGTCACTACCAAATTGCCTAGATTTAACATGATTCCAACTCCTCATATTCCCCCTAGGAGTTGTTGACCTACTTCTGTACATCTCTGCATATCTAGTAGTGGGCCTAGTGAAATTAGGTTGTGACCTAGGCTTCACTTTGACAACTTCAGGAATACTTCTTTTAATATCCACATGTACATTCTCAGGAACACTAGTTTTAGACTCAACATTCAAACTTTCATCTTTAAGAGATGAGTCACTAGCACTATCAAATGTATCAACCTCAACCTGAACCTTTTCAATAGTAGCTTCTTTAACAAATTTTGGTCCATAGGTCATGGTTGGTTCCTGGAATTCTTCTAATCCTGTGTGAGCTAAGTCAATGCCAGGAGGTGATGGAACACCTCTTAGAGGTGGTGGAACAAATTTGTATCCAACTCCTGATTTGGCTTTGTTCACAACTTGGGCTTCCCATATTTTGTCAATACACTTGGATTGGTGATCTAGTGTATTACAAGTTATCTGTATATTCTCATTAGCCCTTTTAACTATTTCTAACTCTTCCCTAAGAGCCTTGTTCACAACAACCTGATAATCTAAGTCTCTTTTTAAAATAGCAATATCATCATTGAACTTAGATTCATTTGCTCTATAATGCTCTAATTGTGTTTCTAAAACAACAAGACCTCTTTTATGATTTGCTAAGTTATAATTAGTATGATTTAACTCTAGCAATTGTTCATCATATTGTGCTTTAATTTTCTCATACTCTTTTAAAGCCTTACAAGTTTTAGAACAAGCATTATTAATGTGTACCTTAGAGTCAGAAAAGGCCATTAGTGCAAGCTCAGTAGCAAGCATTGCAGACTTTGAATCATCTTCTTTAGCCTCAGCCATAAAGCTCCAATCATAGCTCACTCCATCAATGGCCAATTGAACCTTTGGTTCTTCAGTTGTACGTTCTTTCTTCTTGTCCTGCTTATACCAAGTTGACCTATTGTCAGGTTTCCTTGGTTTCCTGCATTCCCTGGCAAAGTGCCCCTTCTTATGATAATTGTAGCACTCCACCTTCTTTATGTCAAAACCTACTGTCTCATTGCCATTTATGGTGATCTTCCTTCCAGTCTTCTTCCAAAACTTCTTTGCCTTTAAGCTTAGTAATGCAACCTGCCATTTAATGTCCATCTCCTCCATGTCATCCTCATCAATTTGATCCAAATCCTCATGATTGAGAGCTGAACCACTCATCTGACTTGACAGAAAGGCATAAAAGGTAGAATCACTAAGACCAGCAATCTGTCTTTTTGAACTAGCAGTGGAAACACCTCCACTACCAGTGGAAACAACAATGTTAGCATCATCATCATCACTATCACTTTCTCCATCTGAACTATCATCAACAGATGATGATATGAGTGCTACACTTCCTGAACCTGTACTTAGTTTGCCAGCTTTCTTCAATCTCTGTTCAATAACCTTAAAGTTATTGTACAAATAATTTAGCTTCATAGTCTCCAAATCTGGCTTGTCTTCCCACACTGCAATATTGGTTCCAAACTTAGAGGGTAAACTTCTTAAGAACTTTAGATTGAGGTCTTCCCTTTCCACCTCAATTCCAAAAATAGTGAGTTGAGTAACAATCTTTTGTAGCCTTGTGAAGATGCTATCAATAGATTCATTACTTGTTGAACCAAAGTTTTCATAAGTCTGTTTCAGCAGGGTCTTCTGAGTCTTCTTGGTGGAATCATTACAACCAAAAACATTGCAGATCTCCTCAAACAGAGTATGTGCTGTCTTGTACTTGCTAAAAGCTAGAACTTGATCTCTGGGAAGGGTCATCAGCAGCAAACCTCTGGCCTTCAGATCATTCTTCATCTGAAGTCTTTCATCATTTGTGACAGGTCCAGTGTTAACCTTTACTACTTCCTTGCCATTAACAGTTTCTGAGGTAGTACCAGGTTTGAAGGAATTACCAAACATAATGATCTCCCAGAGTGTATAGTCTTGCACCATAAAGAATTGTTCGATCATTAGCCTCCACATCTCATAGTCATTCAACTTAAGCTTGGGAAGCTTAGCAGCAATGTTTGATTGACTAGTTTCTGTCTCCATTGATTCTTCTGAGTGAACTTGGGGTCTTCTAAATCAAAGTATCAAAGCCTGTCTCTGATACCACTTGATGGATCTAAATACCTTAATTTGTGTTAGATTGATACTTTGAGTTATATCACTAAGTATGCGGAATCTACTTAGTAATACTTAGAAGTTTAATTGTGAATGAAATAGTTGTATATGAATGAGAACAATATATGTAACAAACTGAAAGCTCCAATATTATAAAAGATAATAATACGAGTGATCTTTGTATCACTAGGTTACACCTTGAAGCTCTAAGAAAAACGTATTTCTAACTTTACCCTAGGACCTCCTTTTATAGCACAAGGAGTCCTCTTCTACAAGATAAGTATAACTCTAATAGAATAAGATGTACACAAGATCTATTCTATATTTATCTTTACACGTTTCCTAACGATTATCCTAACAGCAGTGGTAATAATATGTACTAGCAGTGGTAATGTGTTTCCACTGCTAGTGCATTCTTCAGCAGTTGTAATATCCTTACTAGCCGTTGTAACTGTTAGTGTAATTCCCAACAAAAACCAATTTGAGTGTCACATATCAAATGGCTGAAATGTGTGTGTAAAGCAAAGCAAGGTAACAAACAAGCAAGAGATTATTATATCATAACCAAACGAGATTCCATCATCACAAAGCATATCAAACTCAGAAAACATATTCATTATTATGAGTAAAGAAAAGTACTAAGTTCGTTTATGAAAGTAATATGAGAACAATGAACCGAAACCATAGTTTCCACCAAAAACAAGTACTACTCCAACAACCCCTATATAACCATTAACCCATGCTTCTGAGATGACCTTGAGACATGTCACGTGCTCCTGGAAATCAACAAACGAGTTGCCAAGTGGTATGTTTGGTAACAAGGTTTATGGTAGAGAACTTATATGGATTTGGAGTGAATCCGTTTAAGTATCAAGTGTAGTATGTTTAGGGTATGTAAGATTGGTGTTTTAGGACCTGGAAATGGTGGTGAACCAGTAGTGAGTCGTGGTGGTGAGGGTAAGGAAAGACAGAGGAGAGTTTGGGTCATAGGATCCAATGATCCTCACCTTGTTCTCCTCTTCTCTAATTGATAGATATGTTAGGTGTTTTAGAGATGTAAGAGATGGTTTTCCTGGAGCCAAATGAGAGTATTTATAGGATTAGTAACACTTGGGGACGAAGGCTTGGTGTAGATGATCGGTTTGGGAGTTATATCTGACTTAAATGTGAGTATCAGACCCAAAAGTACGCCCAACATTTATGGAAAACCGCCGTACTTTTTGGCTTTGAAGAATTTTCCCGCTGGTGAAAAGTATGCCGCTCTTTTTGGAAAGTACGGCGGTTACGAGGCCTTTTCAGCTCTTGACCCAAAAATCAAAGTTATAGATAATTCTCTTAGCCTTTTGTGGCCAAAAACGGGAGGTAAAACGGAGTCCGTATGCTCAAGATATGACCAAAACAGTGAATGTGTGTCAGGAGATCATTAACATGAGTTTATTCTTCGTTTATGCTTCAAATCTTTATCTTTACTTCCGTTTCTTCCACGACACATACCATGAACCTAAAATAGCATATTCAATCTATTAAGTATCGAAAGTTCATATAAATCATCAATATATAAGCATAAAAGCATCGCTAACGCGTATAGAAATATGTATAATTTGAGCATTATCAAATACCCCCACACTTCAATCTTTGCTTGCCCTCAAGCAAATCTAAGAAAAGAAAATTTAAAAAGAAGTTCCTAAATTATAATAGGAAAGAATTTTTTTTAATGCTATGAAATTATCAAAAAATATTTTTGGTTTTTTATAAGAAAGTCGCAAGAAGCGCAAGCACCCCCACACTTAAAGGTTTGCTTGTCCTCAAGCAAATATAAAAATAAGCTTTACAAAAAGAGCATTTTGAAAAATATTTTTGGATTGTTTTTAATATGCGAAAAACAAAGACGTTTGACAATACCCGATGATTCTTGAGCTAGGATAACATGACTAAGCACCTCACGAATAAGGAAAAGTATAATTCACTCACACTCAACATTTATTTGATCGAGAATATAAGGAAATCACACTCTATTACTCAGACATGATTCATTAAATTACCATATGCTTGTACAAGAAACAAAACTGCACCGACATGGCGTAAGCACCAGGTATAAATATCAAAAGAGGGCTTTTATTCGGGTTATAATGTTAGGCTAAGGGTTAATAAGGGTATTGACAAGGCATGAAAAATATATACTAGAATTGGTTTAAAAGAAAAATAAAAGTGTCAAAAATTCCATGTTGCTAGTCTCTAAACATACCACAAACCCATGAGGTTAACAAATATCTCAACTTCTACAATCGCTCCAACATGCCAACTCTTATTCATTTCATAATTTCTTTTTTCTTTTCCTTATTTTTTATTTTTTTTCAATTCACTTTTTTTCACATTTTTTTTTTCATTTTTTTTCACTCTCCATATTGACACAATCAACAATTCTCTCACACTTAATATAAGCACACACCACAAAAAATACAAATAGAAGCATGCACTCTTCATCTTCGTTGAAATGGTATTCACTTATAACCAAGTGCGAATAAACTATCAATCAAAAATCATCCAACATACTAAGCAACTAGCAACCAACCATTAGACTTTCGACAAAGGGGTAAGGCTAGGCTAAAAGTTATATATTTTTGTATTTTTATAGTGGATGTTAGAAATGAAAAAGATGGCTCTACAGGTTAAACTAGGGGTAACTAGCACTAAAGATTAGTGCTACAGAAGGGTTTTATTTGGTGGTTAGCTAATCAGTGTAATTAGCCAAAAGAATAAATAATATGTTAAATGGAAAGGCTATTTGGGTTAAATCCTAATTTGCCTCTTTATCACATATAAATACCTATATCACACGAATGTGATCTCACTACGGTCTCGTAATGATTTCAAGCACAAGTTCTAGAATCGAATAAATCACCGGCACACTCATAAACAAAGGAATCAAGCATAAAAGACGTATGCCGATATAGGCTCAAAATCCTCACATTTTCAGTGGTAATGGCTATAAATTCGCAAGTAATGTCATCGATCCTGAGTTAGATCTGCTCTGTCAATTGGGACACATCTCTGAATTCAATTTTTTTTTTTTTATTTATTTACTACGTTTTACTCTAATATATTACACTAAGTGGCAAAATTTTAAAATAGATAAGCTAAAAGGGCAAACCAAAATTTTCAATTATTCAAAAATACATTTCCCTCCCACACTTAAGTTGAGCAATATGCGTAATTAGAAAATAACTTAAAAGTATGACAAATGGAAAAGATAAATATAAGAGAAACAAGACTTCCCGGGCTCTTAAGTAATTGGTTGAATTCTAAAAGATGTAGTGCTGAGCAGCACATCATCATAAGCATGTGAACTTCAACCAACAAATATAATATAACGATCCAATAATATCAGCTCCCCAAGTGTTAAGCAAACAATCCTACCAACCTCCACTTATTTATTAAATCTGCAAAATAGAGTAAACTACGTGTAATACTTCGTAAAATCCCATGTCATTTAATAATGCTAATCACCGAATCTATTCTAATCAAATCCATTTTTGCGGGCTAATTTACTTTTTTCACATGAATCACCGTTTGCATGACACCTGTATCACCGTTAGTCACCATTCGCATGTCACCTAAAACACCTTTAGTCACCGTATGTATATCACATGTATCACTTTTGTCACTTTAAGAATAGCACCCGATACAAATTTATCACCTGGTATCACCCGTAGTTACTCTTGGATGTCGCCCAATGAGGTTAACACAAGTAACTCCCACTTACGACGCGACACTTAGAAATGACACCGAAATATATATATATATATATATATATATATATATATATATATATATATATATATATACACACACACACACACACACACACACACACACACATACACACACACACACACACACATATATATATATATATATATATGTGTGTGTGTGTGTGTGTGTGTGTGTCTATATATATATATATATGTGTGTGTGTGTGTGTATATATATATACACACATACATACATATATATATATATATATATATATATATATATATATATATATATATATATATATATATATATATATATATATATATATATATATATATATATTAGGGATAAATAGTACAATAGCCCAGTTGCCCAACGGTTAGGCATATCTAGCCCCTTTTTTGAAAATTCTCATATTAGCCCGGACAACTTTTTAAAACTGGGCAACGTCAATCATAGAGAAACACGTGTCACGTATTGGTATTATGGGCAACTATACCTAGTTGGGCAACCGTAATAGGGCAACTGGTTTTTTGGTCATTTTACACATTATACTGTATTTTACCAATTGACTTTTTCTAGGATCGTATACAAAAAACAAAATTACACTAAGAAAAATAATCCTAAACTTTAAAAACAAACACTCTATCCTGTATCACCATTAACCCCTTACACTAAGAAAAAATATCGATTCAGTATTATTTCAATCTCCAATCTTCAGTATTATTCAACTAATTCAATCTGTTCCGGTTACTTTTCATGTTTCGTTGAATCGCACAATGACTAACTGTTCATGAAACAGTGATCATGCAAAAAAAAAAAAGATTACCAACAATTGTTGATTTTATCAATAAAAATGTGGTATAACAGGGTATGTAAAGGTTATTACCAATGATTTAAATCGTTATTGATTATATGTTTATGGTGTTATTCTATTACCTGATTGACACCAAAAGTATTTGATGTCAAATAATTGAAATGTTATCGTTAGTCGTCATGGTGTGTCAAAGGTTGTCGTTATATTAGTTTGTGTCTTATATAGAAGTTACTTGAATTGTACAATTTTTTGTTGGTTTATAGTTTGTTTGTTAAATTTTAACTGTTTATGTGGTTTATGATTTCATTTGTTTTTTTGATTGTATTGCATAAGCCCCGATTGTATCCACTTTAGTTGAGACTTGTTGGTTCATAATGTCTAATCACTCATAAGGCGGTTTTATTTGTTTTTTTTTTGGTTCTTAATGTCTCATCACTCATAAGCCCCTATTGTATCCACTTTAGTTGACACTTGTTTATACGCCAGGCATGAATCAAATAACTTCACAAGCAGTGATATATGCGTAGACAAAACAATCTATTAAAATGGTCCAATACTAAGTGGTTTTACTCAGGTTCAAATTAGGCATTGAATGATTATTAAATATGCATTTGTATGTATCAGCTGAAGTCTTGTTGATAGTGTTTATGGCGCCTGTATACATGTCTGCATTCTAAATTTGTTATGTATTGTCGGTTCTGACTGAGCTTATGTTTTTGTTTTAGGACTATGAAGCGAAACTAATCATTAGGAGCAAACTCAACTTCTTTTCGTTAATAAATCAGAAATTAGATGCAAAGCGACGGAACTTGTTTAGGAGTACCTGCTTTGGACAATGGCTTGATCTGTTATACTTTGAACATGAAACACACCTAATAGACTACATGGTACGGAAGCAACAGCGAGTGGACGACTCTCATTATGATATGCCATTCATCTATTACCTAGATGGACATACACTGCATTTTGGTCGTACTGAGTTTTGTCTAATGACTGGCTTGCATTTTGGAAGTGTCAGTTTTGAAGTATACATGTCTGGTGATCTCAAATTCCGTGATAGGGTGCTTCCTGACAAGCAAGGGTTCATTGTAACCAACTTAGACCTCATTGGTGTCATCGAGGATGAAGACCGGTTTCGGAAGCTATCTGATCAAGACGCAATACGGATATCTCTTTTGTTAGTCCTAGAGGTTATCTATATGGGTCGGTTGTTGACATGTGAAGTTGATGACACATTGATGAGGTTGGTTGAAAATCTAGAAGCTTGGAATGCATTTCCTTGGGGTGAACATATTTGGACTCATTTATATGAGTGATTGGCCCTAAACAGTCAACTTATATTGACCAAGGAATGGTCAACAAAGTCAAATAGCCTAGAGTCAATCTCCGAGTACTATAGGAAATCACCAGGTCGTTATACCCCGACGAGGTGTGAATTGTATCTGAACGCGTTTGTGATCGGGTGATTATTCACAGAAAAGGGTGGTAATGAGAATTATTTGAGAATTATGAACAGAAATAGCTTAGGAAAGCTATGTGATTAATTACTGGAATTTAGATTAAGAAGAAGTTAACTAAAACCTAAAAACCGTACGTTTGCTGAAAACGGGAACAAACGTACGTAAATAAAAGTGAGTGGGGTTATCTGAAAAGGCTACTGGTATAAAAATGATATTTTTACAAACCTAATGATTAAAGAAAATTTTTGGAAAATTAAAATTAATTTTTACACTATTTTTATAATTACTATTAATTAAATACTAATTTCCTATTTAATTTTAATTAATTAAATTAACCTAAAATACAAATAATTATGAAATTAACCTAGAAAAATAAAATTTAAACTTAGAAAAATCTAAAATACTATAAAATTAATTTTAGAACTAAAAATATATTTTTAAGACTTTTTAATTAATTATTACTAATTATTAATTACTTTTTAATTATTTAAATTAACCTAAATTCTAATTAATTATGAAATTACACTAGAAAATTGAAAATAAAATTTGGATAAATTAAAAATAACTAAAAACTAATTTTAAAATTAAATTTATATTTTTCTGATTTTCTAATTAATTAATATTAGTTATTAACTATTTAATAATTATTAAAAACTAATTTAAACTAAAAAAAAAAAAAAACCAAATGATGCAAGAAAAATCTGAGAAAATTACAAAAATTGTTTTTATATACCAGAAGCCTAGGAAAAATATAAAATTGAGATTAGCTTATAAATAAGCTGAGGTAATAAGCCAATTGGCTTAAATAGAAGCTATCACTTCTATTAAAGTTAGCTTTTTGGGAATTTTCTGTTTCAAACTTGCTTATGGAATGTTTTTAAGCAACTTTTGTAAAGATGATTTGCTTGAAGATAAAAAATAAGCAGTATGATGAGCTTATTGTGATGACAGATGAGTAATTAAGCTTATTAGGACTTGAGTGATATGCAAAAGCTACCAAATGATGTCACAACCACAAATAAGCTACAAACAGATTCATAAAAACTTAAATCAAACCAAATTAAGACAATAAGTACAGGAAATAAGCACTTAAATAGCAATAAGCAATCTTAACACCAAACAGTCCAACACAGGTTCAAAGGGCCACCTTTGAGAGCCTGTGGGGTCCACTAGGGACCTTGGGTCCCACAGATGAGATCAGGAGGGGGTTAAAAGATTGGTACAAAAGCTGATTCCTCAGCTTAAGTCAGAAAAGGGACAAACAAAAGGGCACTTGCAGCCCTATTAAATAAGCCCTAAACTACAAAATATGCTCAGAACCTAAGAGTCTGGCATATTGGCTTTCCATTAAGCCAAAAAGCAAGGTATGGGGCCCACTGGTTAAGCCTGTGGGGTCCACTAAAGTTGGGCTATTAGAATTGGGGTCTGTGCACACGAGAGACGAAGGAACAATACTGCCAACAACCCAAACCCAACACAAACAACTGCAAATGATACAAACAAAATGAAAACCAACCGCTTATACAACTTAAACTTTGACTTCATATCATTAAGCTCTTCTTCCATGATTGACTTGTCTAAAGCAATAGCATCAATCACCTGCTGATAGTTGACAGTATTGTTCCTTCGTCTCTCGTTTTGTAACAATCGAAACAACAATTCTTGATAGTATTCACTTGGGAGATCATCATCTAAAAACTCATAAACTCAAGAAACTGCGCATTTTACAAATCTTTTACCAGGATTTGCCCTTGTAGTTGCAGTCAAAACTGTTAGTCGAACACCACAGTGACAAGAGAATTCGGTTTCGCCATCAATTACCCGTCGTATCGCTCTATTTCATTTATTTATATTTTAGGGTTTCAAGGTTTGATACAATTGGGGATATTTGGTAAAGTTGTATGTAATGGGGTATATGTATATAAAAGGACAAACAAAGTTTGCACGTGCATGGTATTTTTACTTAATGTATCCAATTTTGGAAAAAAAAATATACACCTGCATGGTCTTTCTTTATTACTACTTAAAGGGCCAAAAGTGACCTTTTTGAAAACATCTGGTATCCCCACTGTCCCACACCTGGTTCTTCCAAATTACCATATCCCCAAATTAGGTGAAACCCTAAGTCACTGTCACTCAAAGATTACAACATAAAACAAAAACAAATTGCTGTCCATATTATATTTAATTGACATAAACTAGGTTTGTTGTACTTTCCCATAACTAAATTATTCCCTTTTTTTGTTCATATACATACGATGTTTCATTTATTTAATTTAGTTTGCATTAAATGATTTTATTAATCATTTTTTTTCCTGTATTCATGATTTTTTGTTTTCTGGTTTTTGGTTGTTAATTTATTATTATTATTATTATTATTATTATTATTATTATTATTATTATTATTATTATTATTATTATTATTATTATTATTATTATTATTATTATTATTATTATTATTATTATTATTATTATTATTATTATTATTTCGTGTAGTTACTTTGGTGTTGCGTAGTTATACTTAATCGATACTCATGTTTAATTATATGAAAATCAGGAAAAAATGAAGAAAGAAGTGGACTTTAAAGTACACGCACATGGGAAATTTGCTTTTAATCCTCTGCGTTATGTTGATGGGTGTGTTTGCCACGTTGTGTGTTATAGCACACACAATGCTTCTTTCACAAGGGCACTTGATCGTGTTATGAAGGACATTGAAGGTGATAAATAGGCTTTGTTTTATTGTAAACCAAAACTGTCACTTGAGAATGGATTAACTTTACTACATACTGATAATGTCGTCCGTAGATTTTATTTCACGCTGTCGCCCATGGTTCCCTAAACTTGTTTATCGTGCACAAACAACAGCCATTGTCAAAGTATTATTTCAAAAACATGCTTTGGCAAGAGGAGGACGCTGGCCATAGTTGCTGTTGTGCGACTCCGTTCAAAAGAAGGATGACTACTAAACGTCTTGTTATCAGCAAAAGTGATGGTGAGATAAATCTCAATGCAAATGGTATCGGAAATGGAGGTGGTGAGCCAGGGGATGCTATCTTGTTGTCCGAGGTTGGTGTACAAGGTGATAGTGCAAACGGTAACGGTAAAGGTAAAGCCAAGCTGTATGAAGATGATGTCATAGAAATAATGACAGTTAAGGGTGTAAAGAAACATAAGGAACAACTTGATGGATCTGATTCGAATGATGAAAGCAGCTATCAAGTTGTCAAATCATACCGGCGGGCGGTGATAAATGTTCGAGACAAAATGGTTGAAGTGCCATATCAGTGATTGGTGATTGGTAAGTTTGTTCACTTGCATTCATAATTTCTTTTACGCAATCATTTCCAGTAACACAATTGCTTGAATTATACCTTAAGAGCACAAACACACACATTATTACATAGTTTAGTACTGATGTTTATTACACACGACACGTCCCACGCATTTTATTCTTACTTAAACAATACATAGTACCAACTAGGAAGTGAGTGCATGCATTTAAATTTAGTGTCTGTCATGCTGGCACACCGATCAAAGATAAGGGGACTTTACTGTAAGAAGTCAGCTGGAGTAGCGAAATCTGATAGGAAAGTAATCTCCGGCTGGGATGAGTTCGGCTGTTCCTCTGCTTGACTTGAGTTGGGTACCTCTGACGCATTGCAATTATTCTCATTAGATGAGCCCTCCACCATACGAGCCTTTTTGCTAGGACCCGCTGGACCTTTGGTAACCGCCCTTTTGGAGCAGACCTTCTGTGAAAATAAAAAAAGACATTAGATGCAAAAAAAAAAAAAAAAAAAAAACAACAATTTACTTTTGTCATAATAGTTCGAATGTCAACCTTCTCTTTCACCATGATTGCATTACACGTAAGGTGGTTATGTCCTGGTCCTCCACACCTTCCACAAGAGTTCCTTGTAGGCACCTCTCCTTGAGATGGAATTCTGTTTCTTTTTTTTGGTCGACCTGTTAACCGCTTTGATGCAAGAGGGGGGATACAGGATCGATGTCGTCTGGAGTGTCCCACTCTGTCACGTCTTTTAAAGGATAAATGATGTCTTTGTATGTTCCTTTAAGTGTAGTATCATAAAACCAAGCTTTAGCCAGTTTCTTGACACTAGTAAGGCCAGCAAATCTACCCACAGCACAGACACGTCCACACGGTAAGCCCGAAAGCTGCCATTGCCGACAAGTGCAATGCCCCTGTTCCAAGTCAACAATATGACGTTTCTTCGTGTCGCGTACTTCATACACTCTATCCTTCTCAATCCCCATAACCTTCCAGCTAGCACTTTTGGCCATTCTGGCATTGACTTTCGCTGTCGCCCATTCAGAAAGATCGTCATCCGGGGCATCTAACAGTAGAAAATAAATTATGATTATTAACCACTAGTACCTCATAATTCGACAGTAAACTTAATAACAAATTGGATCATTTATTACCTGCGTGTTATTCTCGGCGGTGGTAATACCAGTTCTGAAGCAGAGCTTTGAACCATTCAATCAGCGCCGTGATTGGGCAGTGGCGCACAAGCTTTGTCAAAGCATTTATGGATTCAACACTGTTTGATGTTAAGTAATTGTATCTCTGCCCAGGACAATGTGCCCTTGACCATTTCTCGACCCCTGCTTCAACAAGTTTTTTGTAAGCCTGCGGTCTTACCGAACGTATATCCGACATTAGCTTTTGAAGAGCATCCGTTGTGTATGCTTTGCATGTCTTCCAGTATAAACATTTCAGTGTCTCGCTGTGCATCTTTGTATTTAACATCAAATGGCGACAACAATAGCCGTGAAATGCATTCGGGAATACAGCGTTACATGCAGCGGTAATTCCATAATGTCTGTCAGATATGATTGCCAAATTAGGAATGTCCCCAATGCATTCTTTGAGTTTCGTCATAAACCACGTCCATGATTCAGCACTCTCACCTTCAGCAACACCGGTAGCAATCGGTAGAATCTGATTGTTTCTGTCCATTCCGACAGCAACCATATTTGTTCCTTGGTATAGCCCTTTTAGATGTGCCACATCAATTATGATAAGAGGCCGCAGATAACACATGAAACTCTTAATCTGTGAATGTAACAAATACAATGGTACATCAAATTGAAAACCTTTATTCAATTTGATATGCAATTAGTTTATTGTTAAGCTAATACGAATGTATTTGGTTGTTGTTTGACATGGCAGGTGCCGTATGCACGTAAGATGGATTTGTTGATTTTTGCTATATGCTGTCATAACCAATTAAGTAAAATGGTTTAATTTTATGAATTGGTATGTAGTATATAATAAAACGGTTTATAAACAAGTATGTATGTTGAACCTTATGTACCTGTGTATGGAGCTACATGTTTTTGTATGACTATGAATATGGAATATGACTATGGTGTATAATGTATGCTATGCATACTTCCTATTGCTTATTTAGAATAATGTTGTGTTTTTCATTAACTATGGGTTTTCTTTATTTAATTATACCGCTATAGTAATGTATTGCATGATTTTAAAAGTAAGTAATTTATAACAAACCCTTAATAAGAAATTTGATTTCCAACTAACCAAACAAGATAAAAAGGATAATAACATGCTTACCGCAACACCAAATTCGATAAATAGGTTCTTAAAACGTCTGGCATCGTCGGTCTCTATGTGTGTAACTATGTCCCTGTTTGCCAGCTTTAGGTTATGACAATATAATGGCAGCTGCTCAAATGATGCCCTTGGGCATCCCTGATTTGACTCCAGTGCCAAATGCCTGCCTCTCCAAGCTCGTTTGTATGAAACATCAATATTCATATCCAAATTCAGATCATGTACAATGTCCTTTGGCCTATACACTCTTGTCGGATCTGCAAGCTTTGGGGATATTATTCTAGCCAATGTTTTTGCATATCGTCAAACAGATCATTAACCTTTACACCACCTTTTTTGATGTTATAGTCAACAGTGGGTGAGTGTGGTGGGAGTGTGATGAGTTCATAAAAACTCATCATTTCTATTCCATTTTAAATACGAAAACAGTTAAAAACACACAGAAATACTACATAATACTATAAATATCTTTGAATTGTGTTTTTATATGATTCAGGTGCAAAAGGACTGAAAACAAAGGAAAACGTGCAAAGTTTGCACAATTAGCAAAATCAGTCCCTGAACTTTCAAGAAATGTTAGAAATGGTCCCCGGGAAAATTATTATGAAGAAAATTCAACAACAGTCCCCCAGGAATCATGAAATGACAAAATTTACCCTTGAAGTTCAAAATTGCACAAATGGCAAAACAGGTCCCCCAAGTTTCATAAATGATAGTTTTAGTCCCTAGAAGTTTATTTTGGAATGAAAAGTCAACTTTAGTCCTTGGGAAGTCAAAAATATTCATTATAAGTCCCTGGATAAAAGTTTACACAAAATGACAACTTTTACCCCTCAAGTTACAAAATTGGCAAAATTAGTCCCTGGGTGTTTTAAAATGAAATTTATCAAAATACACCCTTGTACTATCCATAATTTATAATTTGGAACATTTTGATAACTTTTGGGAATTTACAATTTCACCTCTCATACTTTGGTGAAATTACATAAATGGTCCTTTAAGGTTTAAAATTTGAAAAATACAATTATGGTCCTTGTACTATTAACATGTGGCAGGTATGGTCCCTTAAATGAAGTTTGGAATCTTGTCACATCAGGTCCCTCAAGTTTCAGAATTTACAAGATTAGTCCTTGGGCTTAAAAATTACAAAACCAAACCGGCCCTTTAGTAAACCTTTAAATCCAAATCCTTAAAATCCAAAATAAATAAAAACCCAAGCCCATCCTTTCCCAGGCCCAAAAATACACCAGCCCAACTCACCCTTTATAATAAAAACGGGCGTTGACCCGCGTTGACCACCACTTCATCCCCTACCTCTCTACCTCACCCTGCTACTACTCCACCTTCACCACTTGCTTCCATACTTTCCACCTCAAACACCTCTCTGTCACCCTCTAAACCAAACCCACCCTTGGGTTTTACCTCAGGAGAGGACATGTGGCAGAACCACCATCTCCACCACACCCTTACCCTGCAACATGATCACCCCTTATTCCCACCACCCCAAACTGTTCCTACTTGACTCCTCCACCTCACACAACCATCCAAGAGCATTTAATGTGCATAAAAAGGCTGCAAGCAACCTTAAATAGTTTTGGCGCCAAAACTAGTTTAAACGGCTAGGATGAGTTAGAGTTGATCAATGGTCAAGATTACAAGTGGGATTGAACCAGGACATGTGGAGGTTTCAAATTGCTATAAAAAGGAGCAAGAGGCAAGATGGAAGAACTACCTTGGCCACGGCCATTGTCACTTAGATTAGATTTATTGCTTTCATTTAATTAAATGTCATTTACTTGCTTTCAATGATGTAATAAACCTTAAACAAGTTTAATGGATCATTATTTACAGTTTAATCACCTTTATCTTTACAATTTAAGCTTTTACTTATTGTCATTTAAATTCCAAGTTTTTAGATTCTTGTTAAATGTTCAAAGTGTTTCTTAGTTCCAAATAGACACTACATAAGCTGTACCAAGCTTATGCAAGCCAATTGAACCACGTAACATAAACTTTGATCATTATAAATCAAAATACCAAAAAAATCAAGAAAATCAATGAAAAAATAAAAATTCTAGGTTAATAAGGAAGAAGGCTTGGAGCAGGGTATTATTTAGATGTTATTGACTTAGAAGCTCATTTGGGAGCCTTAGGTAGTGAAATTGATCCATGGTTCCATGATCTCAGCTGAATTTCACTTGGTAAGCTTTTTACCAATTTTTGTAATTTATTGCTTATATTATTAATCTGTTCTAATGTTTTTATGTTTAAATGTTATTGTTTAGTGATTTTAAATCTTAATATTGCCTGTTTATGTTTTAAATTTCAAGTTGCTTAAAATTTCTTTTTTAACTGTGAAAATTGCATTTTAATGATTCTTATGTATTGTTGTTTTAATTCTTGTTTATTTGTTTAATTATGCTTAATATATGTTGTAATGAAGTTTGGAATAGATTTCATGGTCTTAATCTTTCATATGCTTGAAAAATCCAAATTATGTTAAATATAAGGTGTGTTTGGCATTGCTAAGTGTATGGTGTTAGATTAAGCCTAGGTTGTTAATTTTGGTAGCTTTTGATACATGAGGCTCTTTGAGGTCAGACAAACCTTCAAACCTATTGTGTATGCATTTAAAAGTCAAAATTCACTTCTTGGATTACTTATTTGATCACTGTGACAATTTGTATGTCCAAATCCATCAAATCTGTATGTAAGTTGTTTATATTGCTTGTTTTCATGTTTTTATACCTTAATATAACATAATTAGTCTGTATATTAGGTTATAAATTCATTTAAGTCAACAAAATGGTTAATAGCAAAAAGTCAAATTTCTTGGTATGCAGTTTTTGAATAAAATTGACAATTTAATTCTGAGCTTATTAATGAGTTTTAAGACTTGTGCTTGTTAGGAATACGATTATTCAGTTAAAGACTCGGTCACCCCAAGTATTGCTAAGCATTACGTAGCTCGTAGAATTATCCTTATTATAGTTAGTACGTAGCTTATTAGTAGTTAATATATGTAAATAGTATTCGTAGAGTGGGTCAGGTCTTTACCCTCTGTCAACTCACTCTACAGCTCGTTTCATGGAGCACCAAGTATTGTAGTATAAATACCCTCTCCCACCCAAGGGAGAGGGTTGGACCTTTCACTTAAGCTAATATATTTCTCTTGTTTCTCTCACTAGAAAAGGCTCCCACTTTCTCTCTCTAAAACTCTTCTCCTAATCCAAACTAACCACAAGTAACCATACATGTTTATGTTTATGAGTATCTTACAATTGGTATCAAGAGCCATGGTTTCATCCTAGGATTGTTGGTGCTCAAATTTGTAGTTGGTTCTTGTGGTTTTTTTTGGTTCGAATTATATTGCTTTATACATCCTTAGTTGAGCTTTGTTTGTGGTTAAAGTTGTTTGACACTTGTACTTTTGCGTTTAGGATCACTACAAAAGCTTAGTTTAGTCATTGGATTTATCATTTCATCTTTTTCGTGGCTGTTTTGGACTGAATTCGTGATGTTTTAAAGGATATTCTTGGTTGAGATTAGTTTGTCCCTTGGTTGAGTTTAGCTCAAAATCGGGTAAAAGACAACAATACTTGATAGCGACTGGTTTGTAATTTTGTGTCCAACTTTTAGCTCTGAATTGCGTTTAGTTCTAGCGTCTGGTTCTAAATTGCGCTTAGATACAACTTGCGGTTGGTTTGCTATAACTGGGTATGAAGACAAAAATTTGAAAGTGACGGTTTTGGTTTTACTTGTTGCGAGTATCTCTTGGGCTTGTGTTTATTTCAAACTTCAATTTTGCGGTTAACTCGTTTGGTTGCAATTAACGTTTTGCGTTTGACTTCTTGCGGTTAAGTTTTGCGGTTAAATCTTTGCAACTAACTTTTGGTGCTTCTGCGGTTAACTCGTTTTTACATTTTCAGTGTTAGTATACCAAACTAATACAAAAGGTTACTAAGATCTCAGAACATCTCTCGTTAGTACTTGAACACTCATCCTAACATAACAACAAGAGATCTTTCTTCGTTAATCCATTTCAGAAGCATTACTTCTTCTCAATTTTTCAAAAAAAAAAAAAAATAAAAAATAAAAAAAATAAAAAAAAAAATAAAAAATAAAAAAATAAAAAAAAAATAAAAAAAAAATAAAAAATAAAAATAAAAATAAGAACAATACACAAACAGTTTCATTCCCCTATTGGTTCGGTTTAACTTTAACAAAAATAAAAAGAATCACAGAAACTATATGAATCAAAGAGGATCTCAGTCCTTCTCGTTGTGTCAAGGTAGAATCGTTCATACATCATATACACAAGTGAGTGGTCATCACTGATCCGTGGTTGAACTTGCCCTTCCTTACTTCAATTTCATATTTTCGACTTGTATAAGAAGAACAAGAACAAGCCTGTTCCAGTCTTCTTTTGAATCGGTTAATAAATACAAAACTCAATACATCTTCAAGTGATACCTATCACCTGGTCTTGAAGCCGGGGTTCTGATCTTCGTCTTTGTATATAAGCCTAGTTGTATTCGGTTTATCTAAACAAGAAAACATAGGACAATTATCGGTTGAGTATTGTTGTTATTGTGTTTGGATTAAGAGGATTCACAAGGGACAGATTTTTTGAGGCTGCGCTGTTTTTGTTATGTGAAGTTGGGTAAGAGTAGCTTGGTGACTGCGTTCTTTTTCCTTGTATAGGGTTTGGATTTATGGAGGACTAGTGAGTCTTTATACAAGATTAATTAGGGTTAATCGGATTAGGATTGGGCCTTTACTGGTTTCTTCTTTGGGCCGTGGTTATACGAACTATTTTGTGTATTTCACTAAGTTTTCTCTGGGCCGTGTATCGTGAACTAGTGTATTGGCATATTATTGGTCCAAGTTATTTGTTGTACATCAATATTCTGAGATTGATTGATATTTTAGGTCGTGATATTTTCGGGTATTGTTTTTTTTTTGACAACGGTTTTGAGCGAGCTTCAAGAATCAGAGATTGAGATTTATTTTGGGGTGAATTATTTTCGGGCTTATTGGATATCTACGGGGTTCATTCGGATTTCAATACTCACACGTTGTCTGAAATTCACTGTGACTGATCCTACTCACCACTCAAACTCGCTTCAACTTAATATTATCTAATCTTCGGTGCTTCACGGTTTCTTTTGTTGACTTTAGTAAAATCCCTAGAAAGAATCATTTCTCGGTTTAAGTCACTAAAGCTGTAAAATCCCGTTTGAAGACTTTGAGATGTCGACAGCCACAGATAACATTCGTGCTGCAGGATCCGATACTTATCCTCCTATACCGTCGATTACTGAAAGTTGTACCGAATGCTTTCGATTACTTCACTCCCATATCAAATGTCTCT